>JAJPUD010003086.1:190845-237002 GCA_023553655.1 Myrmecobius fasciatus | reverse complement strand
TCTAAAGGAACCGCAGAATCTGGGGTCAGCCCTTCTCTGTCTCAATAAAAGCTGTCTATGGTGAGAGCTCTCTTTTGCTTCTTCATTTTTTTTTAAACAGCGTGTATATCTCTTTAAGGTTTGGAAAAACCTCGGCTAAAGCTCCTTGCCCTGGGGCAATTTGGCAAATTAATTTAAGGTGCTGGGCCGGTGGGGGCTAGGACTAAGTCTGAATTACTCCTTAAACAAGGCAAGTCTGCCAGAACACCTGCCCCCAATCAGGGCAGAGTGTCCTGAGTGCCTCAGATAAACTCCAGGTGTTTGGAGTTTGGAGTTTGGAGTTTTTGCCACAATGAGCTGAGCTGAGTCCCACCCTCACTTCCAGCCTACACCACTCTTTATCCCTCTGTCCGAGATAGACAAAACTGATGTGAAGTTCTTCAGAGGTATCAGCAAGCAGTATCCAAGTATTTCTAAATTCGTTGACTTGATCAGTTCAGAATTTTATTGTTGATCTGAGAGAAGATCGGAGGAGACGCAGAGAGTCAGGTTTTCACTCTGCCATCTTGGCTCCGCCCTCAGTATAGCTAATTTCTAAAACAAGTGTATGAGATTTTGGAAATGCTTTACATTTTATATTTAAATATGAATGTCTCTGTTATAAGATTCACAACACTCTAAAATACTGAAATCTTTCTATTAAAGTCTGACTCATCAACTTTCCCATCTTAACTATATTCTTTTCTACTCCCAATTGACTATGGATTAATTCAAAGGATTAATTCAGACTGAACCTACAAACTTGTTTCTGGTTCACGCTTTCCCTAATTCAAGGAGTATGACTTTGAAATTGTAGTTCAGTGAGCCAAAACCCTTCCCCCTCAAAAAAAAAAATGTCAACAAGATAAGAGCATAGGATTTAAAGTTGGAAGATATCTTGGAAATCTAGTAGAATGTCCTTATTTTACATATGACAGAACCATCCCTGAAAGAAAAAATTACTTGCCCAAAGTCACCAACATAATAGAGAGCCAAGATTTGAAACCAGGCTCTCTAAGCTTGCAAATGACAAGCTCTCAGTTGCCCCAGAAAATCTCAAAGACTAAAAGTTATAGAATAGTTGCAAATCTTCATGGGTATACATATTTTCTTCGATGAGATTTTCTAGTACCTAATAAATCACAGGTCTGGACTTCCCTCTAGTCAGTCAATCAACAAATATTTATTAGGTCCTTATTATCTACTTAAATATCAAAGAAAGGGGAAAAACACCATTATCCCTGATCTCAATGAATTCCTTTTCTAATAGAGCCATTGGACAAATCACTAAACATTTGTAGCTAAATAACGATATAGACAAAAGACATATACAATATAAGATCTATCTCAGAAGGAAGGAATTAATAGTGGAGGTTGGTGAGGGGAAGAAGGAAAAAAAAAACTTTCTGCAAAAGGTACAATCTGAGCTGAGCCTTGAAGGCAGCAAAAAAGTAGGCAGGCATGAGACTGGAAGACATTGCAAGCATGAGTAACAACCAGTGAAAAGAGTCATAAGATAGAAGTATTGTATCTAAAAAACGGCAAATATAAGGTTGCTAAAGATGGTGAGAGAATAGATGATGGTAGAGATACTATAAGAAGGAAGGGTAGCTAGATGGCATAGTGGACAACACACAGTGCTGGGAATCAGGAAGATTCATCTTCATGAGTTCAAATCCAGCCTAGGATACTTACTAGCTGGATGACCTTAGATAAATCACTTTACCCTGTTTGCCTTAATTCCTCATCTATCAAATGAACTGGAAAAGGAAATGGCAAACTACTCCAATATTTTTGCCAAGAAAACCTCAAATGGGGTCACAAAGAATAAGAAAAGATAGAATAATAAAATCATATACAATGTGTTCTCCATTAGAATGAGTTCCTCAAGAGCAGAGACTGTCTTAATTTTCTCTTTGTATCACCAACACTTAATATAAAGCTTTTCTTATAGTAGGCACTTAATAAATGCTTCATTCATATAGAAATCTAAATACCACACACACTTCTTTGAAAGAGTAAAAAAGTCAACAAAAATTTAAAAGTAAAATTTGTTACAGAGAATTCTAACCTAGTCAGTCCCATTACTACATGCCTGATAGTAATATCTAAGATTTTTTTGGTAGAATATACCAGAAATTACTTTCTAAAATGTTAAACTCAAAAGGTTAGGGATGTTTCTTAAATATCATAAATATTCCTTTAATGAGCCATTATGGCTCTTTTTGAAAATAATGAAATTTTTGATTTATACAAACTCCTAAGGCATGAGATAGATATAGATGGAGAGGAGGAAGGGACCTGAGAGGTCATCCACTTTAATTATCTTCATTGACCATATGTGTAATACAAGGTGAGCAATTTGACCAATGTGACAGAGAGAATAAAAAGGAAAGTCAGGTTTTGAACTCATGTCTCCTGCCTCCCAAACTAATTTTCTTTCTATTGTACCACATGGGCTATATTTAAAATATCACTAGTATCTTTAATTTGTCTCCCTGATATTTTGCTACTTATAACCTGCTTTTTCTTCTTCTTGCTTTGTGTGTGTCTTCTATTCCCAACTAGATTGTAAAGAAGGATTGTCTCTCATTTCTGCTCTATCACAAAAAAAATAATATCTATCATATCTAAAGCACTGATATCTGAGCTTTCTATGCTCTCCCCAGTATGTTCTTAACTAATTTCCCTCACTAATAATGAGGTGATTTGTAGGTAATTTGATAATGAGTCTGAATTTTAAAACTGTGGACTCAAAGAAACTTAACTGAGAAAAGAGTCCTCCAAAGTCATCTGGTCCACTTTCCCACCCATCTCAGGAATTCTTTCAGCAGCATCCCTAACAGGCAATCATTCAACCTCTACATGAACACTTCCAGTGATAGGGAGTTCATGACTTCTTGAGGCAGCTCATTCCATTTATGGACAAGTATAATTGTTAGAAAGTTCTTTCTTGTTGGCAGTATAACAACTCTTGCTATTCAGAAGCTGATGTTGGCTTTTGGTGACCATAACTTTCTGTAAGTGTTGGACACTACAGCTGGGTTCTTTACTACACTACAGGCATTCCAAATCCATTTGGAAGCCTATGTTTCCTTCCAGAACCACTTATGAGTAACTGTTGCTGCACTTCCTTGATGAACTTCAGAACTCTATTGCATCCTCTGAGTGAATGATTCCCTAGATCAGTGTTTCCCAGGCTTTTAGAATATTTGAAACATCTGTGAACTTAGAACACCTGGTATACACTGAGGGGTGAAGGGAGAAAAGTTTCAATGCAGAAAAAACATCCAGTATGGTATTGCAGAAATAGTACTAGGTTTGAAATCAAGAAACTAGATTTAACACTCTACTAATTATGTGACCACAGATAAATCATTTAGTTTCTCTGAACTTGTTTCTTAATTTGTTAAATGAACACAATAATATCAGTGCTACAAGGCCTCAGGTCTACCATCAGAAAAGCATTTCAAAACCATTAAGGCCTATAGAAATTGGATTATTATTGCGAGGTGGGATGTTGTTCAAAGCATCTCTGATAAACTGAGTCTCCCCCACAACCATTTTAATAAAATTAAAGGATAAAAGGGGAAGGTAACAGTTAATTAGATATTAATGCTTTGCCTTATAAATTAAGTCCCACCAATCACTTTGATGAAATTACAGAATATAAAAGTAATGTAACAAAAGCAATTGGGTATAAAGGTTTTGTCTTTGGGTGGCTTCATTTTACAGAGTATTATTAGGCAAGAAACCTTGAGTAGCTCACACTCCTGAGCAATCTATTAGAAAAATGTAAAAGATCTAGTGTTGTATCCCATTTGGAACATGGAAATGTTCACCCCTTCCAGACTTTGATGGGTACATGTAGAGAAAGTGTGAATAAGTTCCTTAATTGACCCTAGGAATCTGATGCTATTCCAGGTGGATGCCATTAGCTGGCTGGCTGGCAGATCAGTCATGCTTCCTAATTTAAAATTAGGAAATTCAGGTTAAGAAAAGCTACCTTGGGGGCAGCTAGGTGGTACAATGGATAGAGCACCAGCCCTGAAGTCAGCAGGACCTAAGTTTGAATCTGGTCTCAGACACTTAATACTTCCTAGCTGTGTGACCCTGGGCAAGTCACTTAATCCACAATTGCCTCAGTTTAAAAAAAAAGCTACCTTGGGGAGTTTATGCAGTAATTTGTAACTATTTTTAAATTAAGTTATATATTATCATTACCTATAAATAAATCCAGGGATGTAAAATAGAACAAAAAAAATCTAATCACAAATCATACAAACTCATACAAAATATTTTACAAATGTAGTAAAAAGAAAGACTGAGACCACACTTAAATAATTCCTTTGGGCAATGGCCATAATAGGGAGTATTCTTTTATTTCTAAGAGCGCAAACTTACTGCTTGGCTAAACCTGTATAAACAGAGAGGTAACCTAAACTTGAGTTCAACTTCTATGGTTCATTTAAAACCACAGAATCAAAATGCATTTTTGGGAATTAAACTACTTTTAAAAAGCAGAAATCATCTTATTTACTCCTTATCTATTTCATAGGCAGAGAAACAGAGATCCAGAGACAATGTTAGGTCACATTGGCCAAAAGTCTCAGAGATTTAACTAGAACTCTGGAAGTGCTAGCATGTTTAACCAAGGCCTTTAGGATTGTCTTAGATCCTTGTATCGCTAAGAATAGCTGTCCCTCATAGTTCTTACTTATGTAATATTGTTACTATATACAATATTCTCCTGGTCCTGTTCACTGTGTTTTATATCCATCCATTTATGTAGGTCTTCTGAGGTTTTTCTGAAATCGTTCTACTACTTGTCATTTCTTATAATACAACAATATTCCATTCTAATTGATGGGCATACCCTCAATTTCTAAGTTTTAGCTACCACTAAAAGAGCTACTATAAATATTTCTGTACAAATAATTCTTTGCTCCTTTTTTTGATCTCTCTTCAAAAAAGTGTTTATTGATTCAATTCAAACAAAAAAACAATTAGGTGCCTACTACATGCTTCAAAGTGCTTTTCTAAGGCTGGGGACAAAAAGGCAAAAAAGAAAAATATCCCCTGCCCTCAAGTACCTTACATTCTAAGAGGAATATATCAAGCTAAAAATAAACAAGGCAGTTTCAAGAGATAGGAAGCATTGAAAACAGTGGTGGTCAAAATTGGATTCGCAGACAATCAGAAACCTGAGCTGAGCCTGAAGGAAGATAGGGATTGGAAGAGGTAGAGGTGAGGAATGAATCGCTTCCTTGCCCAAATTCACTTTGAATCTCACTAATTCCATGCACTGCTTTTATATGGAAATAATATTATACAGTAAGAAATGACGAACAAGCAGATTTCAGAAAAACCTGGAAAGATTTGTATGAACTGATACAAAGTGAAATGAGCAGAACCAGGAAAACCCACAGTATCAGTGTGATGATCAGTTATAATTGACTCAGCTCTTCTCAGTAACACAATGACCCAAGACAAATACAAAGGACTCACATGCGAAAATGCATCCCACAACCAGATAAAGAAGTAATGGGCTCTGAATGCAAACTGAAGCAATTTTTTTTCACTTTCTTAATTCTTTCTTATGTTCTTTCCCTTTTGATCTTTCTTCTTTCACAAGTGGTACTAATATAGAAATATGTCTTACATGATAGCACATGTGTAAACTAATCAAACTGACTACCTTCAGAAGAAGAGAGGGGAAGGAGGAAAGTAGACAGAAAGGGAAAAACTTTGGAACTCAAAATCTCGCAAAAATGAATACCATAAAATTTTTGTCATGTATCTGTGGGGAAAAAAATAAGATACTATTACATGGAAAAAAATTTTAAAGCACCTGCTATGCTCCAGGCAATTTGATAAGCCAACATTGTCTGATAAATTAAGTCTGTCTTGAATAGTTCAGTATTCTGGAATTTGTATAACTGGAAGAAACCTTACAGGATATCTAGCCTGATCTCTTCACTCTACCCATGAGGAATATAATCCCCAAAGAGGTAAATGCCCTATCAAGTTTTAAATCTATGATCCTGAGCCTCAGTAGAATATAAGGTCCTTGAGGACAAAAACAGTTTTGTTGTCTTTGAATTCCCCACACTTCAGGTTGCAAAGCAGACAATAAATGCTTCTTAATTAAATCTAAACTGATTGGTCCAAGGTCACAAAGGTAACAAATGACAAATGACACAAATACAAATTAAATAAAGTGAAACCCTTTCTATCTATTTGCTATGAGTGAGAGTACTACTAAAAGTCATTATACCATAAAACTTTCGAGCCATTTTTTTCTTATGCTTTTTTCTTGTGCTGGTGAAAGATACAGAAAATGCTCAAATTATCAATAACTCTGGTATTTCTGTCTTACTTAAATTAACTCTCCTAGGCTAACCTTCTAATCTAGAACATTTTATTCAACACACAAATAATAGTCACTATGAAAGGAAAAATCATTTAGTGTCAATTTTTCTATTAATAACTGGAAGAAAATAAGACTTAGTTTTTTAGACCACATTTAAAATTTTTCTCATGATTTGAATGCTACCACTAATTAGTGGCTATTTTGAAGAATCAGTATAAAATTCCAAGATTATCTTTTTTTTGTTTTATACTTCAATATGAAATATAAAAAATTAATATAGCTAGCCATGGCAGAAATAATAGTTCAGGAGAGAAAAAAACAACTAGAATTTTAATATTTCCAATAAAAGACAAATACATTTTCTTAGTACACGTTATCTCAAAAATGGCAAAATAAGAGTAAAGAAGCTGAATTAAATTTTATTTACTATCCATTCATGCTCCAGTCATCTGGATCTTGTTTTGCATCTGAGAACTGGATCTCTCCTCTCTCACACTGTACCCTACATGAACTCAAAATTCACAACTGAATGCATGCATGCACATAGAATGGATCTTGGCAACTGCATATGAAGTCCTCATTTGAAAATACAGTCTTGGGAGTCCTTATTTGAAAAAAATAAGATTATATAAACCATAAATCTGTATTTAATCATATGCAATTGGTGCAACACCATATAGCTTGTCTCCCCACCCCAAATCTGTCCAGCTGCAAAACTGATGGATGAGCAATTTGAATGTATGTCATTCTTTCATTTAGAAATTCAAGTGACATCCATTTGTTATAGAATTGTAACAGGTCCAATTGGAGTACAGTCTGACTCTACAACAGTTCTCATTTATAGTGTATTGTATAGTTTATTAAGTATTTTCCTTACAAGGCTTTGTAAAATAAATAGCTTAAGCAATATTTCACTTTTATATATATGTACATATATATATATATGAGGAAACAGTCTTTAAAAGGTTGTTACCTACCCTCAATCACATAGAAAAAAGTACTCAAATGAAGACTCAGAACCAAGTCTATACTAACTGCCAAAAAAATTAAATTCTCTTTTTAAACTTCAATTTAGTTTAAGAAGTAGTAATTAAATGCCTCCTATGTGTGAGACACTTTATTAGGTGCTAGGTATAAAAGACAAAGAATGAAAAAAAAACCCTATTTGCAAGGAGTTGATTGGAGAGACAACAAAGAAAAAAAATACACTGTATATATGTACTACATATGAACTTAACAAGCATAACAATACTTTCATACTTCATCATACAAACAGCAGAAAATAGGGTTGTATGTCAATCTCTAAAACTTTTTTTTAGATAAAGGTTAGTTTTCAAAACATAACAAATATTCTTGTTTGTCTGTGCCCTCTTTCTGAGCCTCCTGCTATTCTCTTCATGCATTTTTAAATGTTTCATTAATTTTTTTTTCTTTTCCATCACTACTACTAACCATTAACTCCTGTCCCATACACTCTCACAGCCTAAGTAGAAACTGTTCCTTCTAATAAATAAGTGTAGTCAGACACAACAAATTAACACATTGGTTGTGCCTGAAAATATATCTCATTGTGTAATTGTACACTATTACTTTTTTACTCTCTCGGGGATGGAATAATGATTATACTTCATCATTAATCTTTTGAAGTTATATGCCATTGATCAATCATTATTACTAATTTGGAACATTTTTCATATTTTTGACAGCTAACTTTTCTTTATTAAGAAATGCCTTATTCACAGTCTTTACTGATCTACTGGGGAGTCACACTATTTTTATATGTTTTATATGTTTATATTGATTATATAATTTGAAACAACCCAGAATGTTTTGAACTCACTAACTACATTTGGCCCAGCCCTAGACATGACCTTCTTCCTCTCCATTCTTGTTATCTAGAACACTTGGCAGGCCAAAAGGCAACCTAGTAGTTCTAGGTTCTGAACTGGTACTCCTTTAACATCCTCTCTGGGCCTCTCAACTTATCTCCACAAAGGCTTCTGCCTGCCACTGACAATACCTGTCTGGGAAATGTCTTCCTCTAATGATCATAATCAGAATTTTCAAGCTAAAACAGATGTTAACAACCCTTGTCCTAGTTCAATAATTAACTAAAAATAACTTCTACAATATATTTGACAATTGGCCATCCAACATCTATATAAAAACCTCAATTGAGTGGGAAACCCACTGTTTCCTAAAGAAGCCTATTTTACTTTGGAATAGCTCAAATTGTTAGAAAATTTTCTCATTCATTACACCTAATTTTTTTTTCCTTTATAGCTTCAACCTGTTGTCCCTAGTTTTGTTCACTGGGGTAAAATAAAAGAAATCTAATCATTAATCCATGTGACAGCCTATTAGTTACTGAAACACAGTTAGCAAGGCCCTAACAATTTGTTTTCTTTTTCAGGATAAATATACCCCACATTCTTCAAACAGTTTTCATATGGCAGAAACCTAAGGCCCTTGACCATTCTGGTTGTTCTCCTCTGGACACTTTTCAGTTTACTTATGTCCTTTCCCAACGTGTAGCATCCAGTACCAAACACAATATTAGAGATGCAGTCTGTTCATTGTAAAACACAGTGATTCCTCTCTTGATTCCTCTCTTAATATAGCCTCAGATGACTTCAGCTTTCTTGGTTGCTACCCTGTCCTGATTTATATTCAGTTTTTATCTGCAAAATTTTCCCAGGTCTTTTACAGATTAATTGTCTCTAATCTCATTTATCTTATCCTGATAAGTTGGGAAGTTGATTTTTAAAAACCCAATTATAGGATGTAACACTTATCTCTATTTAATTTCACCTCATTTGTTTAGTTCAATGTTCCAGCCTTTAAAGATCTCTTTGAATCATTCTTTAGTGCATTATCTTGTTTTATGTTCAAATTTAATAAATTCTATTCAAATAATTGATAAGAAATGTTAAACAAAACTGCTTGAAACAGAGATACCTAATATAATGATGGCTTCAGATTCCAAGACAATCAGCCATTTAGTCACATCATTATGAATTCCCATAACTGTGAAGAAACTGTAAAGGAACCAACTAGAATGTCTACCTAATCCTCTTCTCTCCCTCCCATCTCTAAGAATTTCATCAGGAATTTCATTAGATGACTTCTTAAAGTCTAGGAAAAACAATATCTATTTCATCCCCTGATCAACTAATTTGGTAAACTAGTCAAAAAAGGAAATAGATTTCATTTAACATAACTTATTCTTATGAATCCATGCTGTTGCTCTAAGAACACTTATTTTTTCAAGATGTTCATGAACCTTTTTTATCATACTATTTAGAATTTTGCCAGGAATTTAAGTTCAGATAAGATACTGTCCCTACTCCCATGGAGCCTATAAACTAAGAAGGGGATAAATATAAAGAGAAAAATAAATAAATTCATAATGAGTACAAGGGAAGTGTCCTGTGAGACAGGAGAGGTGGAGGGAATAGATGAAGCTGCTTACTCAAAATTTGGAGCTCTTCTTACTATACCATAATGAAAAGTTTTAGATGGTCATTGTGGAGAATAACACAGAAAGTCAATGAGAATAGAACAATGAGGACGATTGTACATCTGCTCTGGGAATCATTTTCATTGTTGCAACTTAATTTGAATTGTCAGCTAATAGCATGAAGGTCCAAGGAAGGAAAAAATGGGGGAAAAAAGTTACTGTATTTTTAAAAAGTTCAAAGTAATCTGATTCCCTCTTTTTGTGTAAAAATAATTTTGTTTGTTCATCTGATTTTGCTGCCTTCCCACCACTTCTACTATTCCTAGGAGACAACTTAAAAGAGGGCATAGATAGCAGAATATCTAATGCACCATTCATTCATCACAACCTTTTCTCCAAGATTGAGTCCTCATATCTCTGCCAGTTCATTCTCTCAGAATCCAGAATTCTAAATACATTGTGAGGGAAAGAAAAATTTCAACTACATTGACCACCATCTTGAATTACCTTTATTCTCTATCAAAAAAAAAATAAAGCTATCTATGTACATTAATCTTCATATGTTAAAATTTCATTTTTCTTTTACAAAAAGGATATTCTGACTTAAGACAATGTTCTGAACCCTTGCCTATTTTCAGAACCCAATGGACAATCATAAATGTTCTGAAGTTTCCTCCCACGGCCAGTTTCCAGCTGGGCCCAGAACTAAACGTGCCAAAGGCTGTTCTCATGGTGTCCCTGACCTCCTTCTCCAGGACAGAGAGAAAATATGCAAAACTTGCTGTTCTCATGAGTTTTCCAACTCATTTGTGCAGAGTATAGAAAGGAAGAAAAGAGTTAGATAATCCACGGCTGCGGCCCGAAAACTCAAGTCCTATCCAGACAGCTGGAAGAACTGTCTCATGGTCCCAACACAGAGAGACAGTGCCAGGGAGAGATGGAAATGATTCCTGAGGCCCCGGGGAACTACATATAGTTATATTCCTTTCCTGTTCCTGAAGCTCAGCCTAAGGAGAGCTGCAATGATGCCTTCCATGATTTAGGAATGTGCTCATTCCATTTGCACTTGCTGGTTTAATGCATTTCTCCCATTGTGTATTTGGAATGTACTTATCCTGTTCAATATAAAAATTACATGCAATTAGAAGGCAGATTGATAAGGGCAACTGCCATACATACCTATTTATATAAATGTTCTTGCATGTTTTCACCACCTCCAAATTGAATATTATATTTCCTGATCCCACCCCAGGATGGAGCTCTCAATTACTTTTACTGCTCATAATAGTCAATAATAGTCAATCACTGAGAAAAAGATCTACTGACACTACTAAGAGTCCTAAAACATTTCTGTGAAGGAACAGTAAACAACTAATGATGTTCTATTGACATTCTATGGGAATCTCACACACAACAAGCTCATCTAAAAATTATTTGGAACACAGAAAAGTGATATGGAGCATGTAAAAATGAAGCCTGTCTACTCCAAGGAGAAGGAATATCAAATGAAGAGTTGAATTGTATAGGACATAAATCATGAGATTATGGCATGTTAGTAGTATAGAAGTGGTAGAGAAGAAAGAGTGCACACATTATGTTCTACAACATTATAATGAATTGTGTTCATAATAATGATGCTGAATCATGAGGAAAATACTAAATTCTCTTCAGTATAAACAACCTCTGAATGATACCATTCATTTTATTGCTCAAAAAACATTAATAACTTCTCATTTCCTACTAAATAAATTCAATTTCTCCACAATCTGGCTCCAAACTCCTTTCCAGTTCTGTCTCATACTATTCTCTTCTACAAAGTCTGTGCTCAAATCAGCCTTATTTCTTTTTTATAGATATTTGTATATTCCTTTTATGTATACACTTATCTAGCCAAATTTCAAGTTCCTTAAAGTCAGTGATTATTTTCACTTTTATGTCCGTATACCCAATACCCAGCACTATGCTTGGCATATAGCATGTGCATAACAAATGCTTACTGATTGAATGATTGACTGACTGTATTTTCTCATCTATTCTTTATTCTCTGAATACCACCTCTCCATTATACCTTATCTTTTTCCTACCAAATTTTAGCTATTCTTCAAGTTTCGGTCAAATCACCTTTCCTGGGGCAGCTAGGGGGTGCAGTTGATAGAGCACCAGCCTTGAAGTCAGGAGGACCTGAGTTCAAATCTAGTCTCAGACACTTAACATTCCCTAGCTGTGTGATCTTGGGCAAGTCACTTAACCCCAATTGCCTCAGGAAAAAAAAATGAAACCTTTCCCAACTCCTAGAACCAATAATGATTTCTTCAGCATCCCTACTTATATAGAATTTTGCACTCATAAGCACCATTACAATCTGCTATTTTATGTTCATTTGTAAATAAGTGTTTCTCCCTCCACCACCCAAGGTTGTTAACTTGACATATATAATTATAATTATATTGCTATTTGTATGTCTCTAGCCCAAGTATGATGCTCTGAAGAAAGCAGGATTTCAATTTAATGCTTGATTGCTTGTTAAAGCGACAGTAGATAGGTGGGATTTTAAAGCACATATGCAAAATACTGAGCCAGGGTTTCTTCTCTTGTAAGCTGATTATTAATATCCTTAGATTATTTATCAATTGGAGAGTATCTCTTATTCTTACAAATTTGAATCATGTCCTTTCCTAGTTTGGAAATGAGATCTTTATCACAAAAATGTATTGCAAATAGTTTCTCAGTAATTTATTTTCTCTTTTAATCTTTGCTTTATTGGATTTGTTTATGCAAAATCTATTTAATTTTGTGTAATGGAATATCTACCCTATTTTCTGTAATACTCTCTCTCGTTTGGTAATTAATGACAGATAATTTTTTTTCTACAATCTTCCATGTTTCCATTAAAGCAATGATGAAACATGATAATCTTACTTCCTGACAGTGAGGTAATAAATTAAAAGAATAAAATAAGTTTTCTTTAAAAACATCATAAATGAGGGATTTTATTTTGCTTCACTAAGTGTATTTTAGAAGATATTTTCTTGTTCATTATCAATGACATGGAAGTTAAAAAATAGATTTTCGTTAATTAAAAAATTAATTTAAGAAACCTTAGATATTAGGTCTGTGAATTACCTGTCTTTAGAACAACTTTCTTCAGCAGAGATAATTCAGCTATCTTGGCCAAATTGTGTCCTTATAAATTCACTGTCCCCTACCAATTAACGTTTCATGAAAGTGAACATTCCTGTTTTCTTTTCTTTTTTTTTTTTTTGCCAGGAAGGGTGTGAGCTTAGAATTTAGGTTGGGCTTGTTCTGAAGGGTTTTTATAGGCTTAAAAGATCTTGGAAAGTTTTCAACCCCATGAATTCATATTTAATTCACATTTTAAAAAAAATACAGCTCACTCTGCTAATTTCACAGCCAAAATTCAGTACATGAAAAAGGTCAGAAATAAGTAATAGCTGTGAACTCCCAGTAGACTTGTGCTTGAGTGGTTTAAATCAGACTCTGACCCTGAAAATGAGGGCTGAATTCAATCAGTTGAATCCTAGTACGATTAACAATAATTCACTTGGATTTTTCTGAACCACTTCAAGTACTCTTTCTGGGGACAGAAAATTTGATTATCAGGAGTTAAGACAATATTAAGTAATCAATCCACAATGGCTTAGAGCATTCCTATTACACTGCATTATGAGGGGCATTGTGTCCAGATTAGGGAGCTGGTAGTCCTGTTATCCTCTCAGTCGGTTAATAAGTATTTATTAAGTACCTCTATTTGCCAGGCAGTATGCTAAGTGCTGGGAATGTGAGGGGGAAAAAAGGCAAAAGACAGTTCTTGTCTTCAAGAAGTTCATGATCTAATGGAGGAAATGAACAAACAACATGCACTAAGGAGGTGAAAAGAAATAATTAAAGAGAAAAAAGGCACTAGAGTTGAGGGCTTGATTATTAAAAGTTTCCCACAGAAGATGGGATTTTATTTAGGGCTTAAAGGAAGCCCTAGAACCTATAGGTGGCTGTGAAGGTAAAGACTATTCCAGGTATGGAGGACAGAGAGAAAATGCCCAGAGACTCTGCCCTGGATAGAAGCATGTGGGGTATTATGTTGAATTCTGGAAAAGAAATTGATCAATTTAAAAGGATCCAGAGAATAGTATCCAGGGAAATAAGGGTTTCAAGTTCATGGCATTTCACAATTGATTAGAAAACCTGTGACTTTGAGCCTAAAGCAAAGAAGATGGGGGAAGGAAGATAGATGGCTTCAAGCATTAGAAGGATTTTCAAGTGCAATATGAATTAAACTTTTTTTCTGCCTGATCCCAGAAGACAGACCTAGGAGCAATGGGTAGAAGCTCTGTGGAAATCAATTCTAGCTCTAAGTAATAAACATTTTCCAATGTGCTGAAGTTGAAGTGCTAGTGACCCCTGGCTGATTATTCATTCCAAGTGACTTTCTTACCCCCTAGAAAACTGATGATCATATTGACTTGCTAGCACCATTCAAAACATCTATGATTTTTGCAACAAACTTCTTTTCTCTTCGTTCTTTCCTTTCTCTGTCCCTCCCTCCCCTTCCTTTCTTTCATTAGCTAGTTCTCCTTCCTGGTTATTTACCCTGTATTTCCATGCAGGGTAGGCCTCTATGGATACTAATGGTTTCCTAATCAACTAAATCTTTCAGAGGATTTGCCTATTTCAGATAAAAAACTTCTCCAAAAAGAATTTGTTTCTTTTAAAGGGACCATTTTGCTCTTCCGATTTCAATTTGAGTTAAATCTGAAATTAACTTTTTAAACAAAAGACAAAGTAGATTTTCCACAGCCACAGTCCCTAGAGAATATGATATATATGAACACCAAATCAAGCTTGGTTTTAAAGGCTGAGGGCAGCTTACCAAGTAAGGGTTCTTTTACATAAAATTAAAAAAAAAACTGGCTAAAGTAGCAATACCCAGGGCAGGAGGCAATCAGAAAAGATCTCTCCTCTTCATTTCTCTACTGTTCTCTGGCAAATGGAAAGGCAGCCATATGAATAATGAAACATGTTTATTTAGATGAGTTAACCAGGAAAATACTTGCCAAACTTGTTGTGGCTCTTGCCAAGTAAATGTCAGAGCTCAAAAGACTGATGTTTTTGCAACAACGATTGCAACTAATCACAAAGTTTACTCTCTCTCATCCTAACAGCTGCTGACTGTGTAGCCACATTTTACAAGAAAGGAAATTTATGGGAACCATTTACTCTGTAGAGTGAGATTCTGAGCTGCCCCAGATAAGCATTTATGTCAGCTTCTGAGGAAGCTTCTACTCTTTTAAAACATACATATATACATATATATATGTATATATATACATATACATATATACACACACACACATATATATTTTATTTTTTATGAGTGGCTTGGCCAAAAAAAAAGCATTTGATGATGACTGCAAGTTATCACTGCCCATTAAATTCCATCAAGATGTTTATATTATTGAGTTGATTGCAATAGTGTTTTATGTGTCACTTAAAGAAGATTCTAGTTATAGCGCCAAATTCAGGACCAAACATTAGTCATTAAGTCTGAGGTCCATCCTCAGTGCCTTGTTTGATCATTGGCTTTCCAAGAACAAAAAGTCTTAATTGTGGTTTGTGACCCTCTATGGGGTCAACATAACTGAATGTGGAGGTTGTGATAAATTTGGCAATAGTAAAAGGTTTCCAAACATGAAGTAACCAAAAATTAATTTAAAATAAACTGTTTAATGAATCTGAGGTGTTTTTGGTAGCACTTGCCCATGCTGCATCATGCAACTTCACTGCAGTGAAAAGCTGGGTTCTGAACACACAACATAGGCCTTTTGTACTGTGTATGCCCTCAACACCATGCAACATCAATGAATGCTGCCAGAAGCACCTCGGCTCAAATTGAGATGGAGTTATATAAAGATTTTGGGAGAAAAAAGGGATCATGAATGGAAAAAGTTAAAAAAAAAAAACCCTGATCTAAAAGAGCTCTTCTAATCAAGAATGAATAGCCTAGGGTAGAATCCAAGAAACTCTTGCATTGTTGGTTTGCTTTTTATGTCTTCCAAGGAAATGAGAAGCTCCTTGAGGAGAGGAGTTTCTTTGTATTCTTTATAATGATTACCAAGATGCTATGAAAAACATGGTAGGTATTTAATAAAGAATCATTAAATGTTGAATGCAGCCAAAAAGACTGTCCATGAGAGGATTCTTATTGGCTTTGGTTTCTTAGATCCCTTTGGCAAGTCTGTGGGAGCCTATGTTATTATTATAAGTAATAGAAAAAACCCTCATTTCAATTAGAGGTTAGTAAAAATAAAGATTTTTTTTTCTCATTCATGATCATAAAATCGATGAACACCATCCATGGATTCCATCTTTGGACCTCAAATAAAGAACTTCTAATCTAAGGATTTTTACATTTTCAGAGTAACAGTGGAATATTCACGTTACTCATTTTTTACTTCTTATTTCTAATACATGACCAACCCTGCCTCTTATTATTTTTTAAACATCTAATCAAATATTTATTTATAAATTCTTGATAATTTCTTGAGCCTAGGACATCATCCAAAATGTGCTACACCATTTCTACAATCACTATGTATCTTTCTATTGCCCTTTGGGTCTACTGAAATCTAGATTTTGTAGAGACTATGCAAAATTAATGGGCATAGATGCAGTAACACTGGGAATGTGTGTTATGGGGAAAATGGGATTTTTGTACTAGGAGTAGTTTAGGATTATTTGAAAGCATTGCAATCTCTCCTATAGGGGAACTCCTTGAAGATGCCATCCAAAGTTGTCCTGTCTACTCTGAGATACTCTAATTCTTAAGAAATTTTTCTCCCCTTCCATTAGGCTGCAAGTTTGTCTCTCTGTCTATTATGTTTTCTAGGATCAAAAAGAAAATTTGTAAATCCTTTTTTATATGATGGATAGTCTTTCATATATTTGAAGACAGATACCGTGTTAGTTAAGTTTTTCTTTACCAAGCCAAATCCCATTATATGGGATAATCTCAAAGCCCCTCACTGATTTGGTTCTGTTCTTCCTTCCACACAATCTCAAATGTCAAACTGATATTTTTAAAGCAAGGTTTGACCATAGCATTTTCCTATTCATAAAATGACTGTTTAGCATTCAAATCCCTTCCTAAGAGGTCCTTATCCCTAACCTCATCCTAAATACATATCTTTCCATTCTTCTTATATTTTACTCTACTCTAATTATTTTATGATTGAGTGACCCTGGCTTCTTTACTGAGCACAATACTTCATCTCTTAACTGAACATTTTTACTATCTGTCCATCATGCCTCGAACTCTCTGCTTCATTTCTACCTCCTAGCTTCCCTTTACTTGCTTCAAATTTCAGCAAATTCCCACCTACATAAGTAATCCCCATCTAAGGGAGGAAGAAGCAAAGAAGGGAAGGAGAAAGCACTTAATACATAGTAAGCACTTAATAAATGCTAGCTGACTATCTTACCAGATTATCAATGTCTTCCCTAAAATGTGGTACACAGAAGTAAAAATAAAACCTAAAACATGAGTCTGACCAGGGTATCTTACAGTGAGAGTTTGGGTAATACATAAGAGTGAACAAGAATGAAGACAAAGAATAACAGTGAGACCATCACATGCATTATTCTAGAAACTATGCCTCTTTTAATGCAAACTTTAATGCTTTTGTGACTGTTATATCACACTGTTGACTCATCATGTTGCAATCCATTAAAACCTCCGAATCCTTTCTTAAGGAACTACCCTATCACTGATTCTTTCAAAGTTTGTATTTATGAGACTAATATCTTGCCACTGGAGCCAGTTGCCTCTGGAGGGGAAAGTGAAGCAGATGATCTTGCACAGCTCCCCCTCACTTAAATCCAATTTACTTGCATGTCATAGCATCACCTCCCTGATGTCATGGTCTTCTTTGAGAATGAAGGACAAACAACAGCAATAACAACTATTGTGATTTTTGAAACTAAATGCAATAATTACCTTTATTCCCATTAAATTTCATTTTATTTGATTCAGCTCTATGTTCTATTTTTTTGAGATTTTTTGAATTCTAATTTTTGTCATTCAGCATACTAATTAACTCTCTGAGATTTGTGTCTTCTAGAAAATTGATAAGAATTTCATCTATACCTTTAACCAAATCACTAATGGAAATGTTAAAAAGTTCAAGGCCAAGTCAGACCTTTTCAGCATTGCAGAAGACCCCTCCTTCCAAGCTGACATTTAACCTTTAAAGACTACACATTGAGTCAAACCATTGAATCAGTTCCAAATTGACCAAATTTTGCTATCCTAGTTTTTCTTAACAGCAAATGAGACTTTTTCAAATTGTTTATTAAAAATTAAGTAAACTATATACAGAATTTCTCTATAGAACTTAATCATTCTAGTAACCATATCAAAAAATAATGTTAGTTTGGCATGACCTATTCTTGAAGGAGCCATGAATAATCCATGATGAGAATAAAAACTGGCAATAACATAGAACTTATTACATGCCAGGCACTGTGCTAAAATCTTTCCAGTTTTTATATCTGTTTCTCACAACAACCCTGGAAAGTAAGTGCTGTTATTACCCCCATTTTACAAATGAGGAAACTAAAACAAAAAGCTTCAGTAACTTGGCTAAGATCAGTAAATAAGTGTCTGAAACTTGGTTTGAACTTAAGTATTCCTGACTCCTACGAGAGAAGAAAATGGCAAACCACTTCAGCATTTTTGCCAAGAAAGCTCTACGAACAGTATTGATATGCTATGGTCCACAGTCTCACAAAAAAGTAGGATACAATTAAATGACTGAACAACAAAAAACTTCTGACTCAAGGCCTGGTACTCTATCCACTTTTTGATTCTTTGTGTACACTATTTCTTTTTTCTAGATTTATGTTAACACTCCATTAGTAATATATTCTAGTATTGTGATCATATTGAAATTAGTCTCATTGGTTTAAAATCTGCAAACTCCATTTCTCTCACATTTTTCTGAGATCACTGGCAGTGTTCAGCTTCTCATTTGATAAATCTACTAGTGTGCTAAGATATAGCTCTTCTGGACCAGGTGGCATCCAAAGCATGTAGGGACTTTTCCTATTTTCTCCCAACTTTTCCTGGGTATCAGTTACCCATTTTTTGTTTTATCCTTTCTTTTTCAAGATCATTTTCCTTGGCAGAGAAAATAGTGATGAATTGAGCAGCTCTGCTTTTTCTCTAGCATCAATTAACAATGTTCCATCCACCCAAGCAATAGTTCTACTCTTCTTGATTCTGCTTTTTTCCTCCATATAGCACACAGGTGTGCACACACACACTCACACACACAGAGTTTTTTGCGGTCATAATCTCAGTTTACACTAGCCAAACAAGATTATATCACATTTCTTTATGTTTATCTTATTTGCTTTTGATTCTAGTATTCTAAAATATAAGTTGGTAAAATTCATTTTTGAAGCAATCTAATTATTATAAAGCTTTTCCTCCTATCAAGTCCAAATTTGCCTCATAGGAACTTCTGCCTGCCAGCCCCAGTTCAGACTTCTGCAGCTAAGCAGAACAAGGATAACCCCTCATCCTTCTGCCAGCCCATAGAGATAGCTGTCACGTCCCCCCTACTTCCATTCTTCTTTCTTCAGATTGAATATTCCCAGTTATTTCAACTAATTCTTGAATGATACACATTTTTTGAGTCCGGTAGCTTTCCTGTAAGTGCTTTCTAGCACACAATATTTAGGGATTTCATACTAGGAATACCATTTTCCTTAAGAAGGATGGTCCTCTTTGAAATTAGCTTGAAATACTTTTTCTTAAAATGGTGTTAATTGTACTACATAGTGGCAAGCAATTGGAATCACTATTGTTGTTTTGGTATATCATCTATAGAAGAGTATGAGAATTTCATGGGATATAAAATATTTTTGGAGTCATTTTCAATCATTTATTCATCTACTTCAGGAAGCAAAATATTGCTAGTGGCAAATTTAGTTTTTTTCCCCCATTCTCACCCGTACCCAAAATGAAGAGATCCCATTTTTTAAATGCTGTATCAAGGCAACGAGTAGCAAATATGTGTGTCAAAACAGTAAGACTAAGTCCCCTTCTCCATTGTAATATAAGCCCTCTAGACATTTCTCCTTTCTGGGCCTCATTCTTCTTATTAGTAAAATGAGGGGTTGGAACCAATTACCTCCAACTCTAAAATTTGTCATCTTTTCCAAAGTCAGTAAATTTGAACTCTGAGCCTTGCTCCCTATCCCCCAACTGCCTCCGAAATACTCACATATCCTTAAGCCTATTGTCAGCTCCTTCAAAACTTACACTTGGGGCCCATGCATCAGCTCCCCCTCCTTACTTAAGCTTCATTGCAACAAAACTCCCAAGTAACTGTAGCTACAGCAGGGAAGTTGTTGCAAAACTAGCAGAAGGAGATTTTTCAGTAAATAGATCAATGCCCTTTTCTACCAATACAACAACAAAAACAAAAAATGGGTCAGTGGTTCAACTTCAAGAACAAGACCCTTATGTATAATATAAAAGGGTACACACTTTTGCTCAAAAAATTTGCCAAGTCAACCATCCATATGACAATCAGAAACAATGGAAAGAATACAATATTTAAATTACAACAGGACCAGCAATGAGATTCTATTCTCCCTTAACCCTCCACGTAACAGAGAATCTTAAACTGTACATACAAACATAGCCATTATTTTTAGTTAGAAAAACTTAGAGATAGCAGATGGAATAATGTCCAAATCTTAATTTTTCTTAGCAGTCATCTGAACTAATGATATTTGTCTCTGTGTGTGTAAGGAATAAAGTGGAATAAAGAAGGAGTTTTACTTATAAAGATGACAATCTAGGAGAGAAGCACAGAAAAGAATTTTGGCTCACCTGACAAATACCGCTAATACACATATCCAAGGAGTCTATGTTGCAGCGAGTCCCATCAAGAACTTTGGGGGCCAATTCCACAACCAAGTTTTGTCCTCGAGCCTGGCACTTAAGGGCACATGGTGCCGCTGAATCATCATAGACAGGAAGCCATTCATAGTAGTGGCCTTGATACTGGACATCATTATAGGCTGAACACTGTTGAGCTCTGAAGTCACCAGCATCAGAAGGGCAATCCTACAATCGGTAAAAGAAACATGTCATTCCTTCAAGAAACAGACACACTTAGGGATGAATATGGCTCATTCAAGGCAATGGAGCAAACTAGAGTACTGATTTGGAGTCAAAGGACACCGAGTTTGAATCTTTACTCTGGCACTCCTTATTGTTATGATTTTGACCAAGTCAATGAATCAATCAACATTTTGTAAGTGTCTAGCAGGTATTGAGCTAAGAGGTAGATATATAAAAAGAGAGAAAAGACAGCCCTTGACCTTAAGGAGCTTACAAACCTAGTTAGACTTTGGAAAGGCCTGCTACTGCATAAGGGCCTCTTTCCAAGGAGACAGACTTTGATTATTGGTAGCAATGTTATACTCTAATATTTCACTTATTCATCATCTAAGCTGAATGAAGTGTTCACTAAATGAATATCCCAAGCAACTAAACCCTTTTAAATTTTAAAACTATATTTTTATTTTTTTATTACTCAAGATAGAAAGCTCTTTTCAAAAGCATTATTTACTTGTCTGACTTTTTTTCTTAAAGCTTTTTATTTTTCAAACATATGCATAGATAATTTTCAATATTCACCTCTGCAAAACCCCATGTTCCAAATTATCTTCCCTCCCTTCCTCCTCCCCTCTCCCCTAGATGGCAAGTAATCCAATATATGTTGAACATGTGCAATTCTTCTGAACGTATTTCCATAATTATCATGCTGCACAAGAAAAATCAGGTCAAAAAAGGAAAAAAAAATGAGAAAGAAAACAAAATGCAAGCAAACAACAAAAAGAGTGAAAATATTATGTTGTGATCCATACTCAATCCCCACAGTTCTCTCTTTGGGTACAGATGGCTCTCTCTATCACAAGACCACTGGGTGGACCTGAATCATCTCATTGCTGAAAAGAGCCATGTTCATCAGAATTGCTCATCATATAATCTTGCTGTTGCCATGTACAATGATTTCTTGGTTCTATGCATTTCACTTAGCATCAGTTCATGCAAGTCTCTCCAGGCTTCTCTGAAATCATCCTGCTGGTCATTTCTTATAGAACAATAATATTCCATAACATTCATATACCACAGTTTATTCAGCCATTCTCCAATTGATGGGCATCCATTCAGCTTCCAGTTTCTAGCCACTACAAAAAGGACTGCCACAAACATCCTTGCACATGTGGGTCCCTTTCCTCCTTTATGATCTCTTTAGGATATAGGCCCAGTAGAGACACTGCTGGATCAAAAGGTGTGCACAGTTTGATAGCCCTTTGGATATAATTCCAAATTGTTCTCCAAAATGGTTGGATCCCTTCACAGTTCCACCAACAATGTATTAGTGTCCCAGTTTTCCCACATCCCCTCCATCTTTCATCTTTTCCTGCCATTTTAGCCAATCTGGGAGGAGTGTAGTAGTACCTCAGAGTTATTTTAATTTGCATTTCTCTGTTCAATAGTAATTTGGGGCACATTTTCATATGATTAGAAATGGTTCCAATTTCTTCATCTGAAAATTTTCTGTTCATATCTTTTGACAATTTAGCAATTGGAGAATGGTTTGCCTGATTTTCTTAAGAAGAAAATAATAATGAAAATAACAGTAACAACAATAGTTAGCATTTCTATGATATTTTAGGGTTTGTAAAGTGTTTAATAAATGTTATCTCATTTGATCCTCATAGCAAAGTAAAGTAGTTTCTATAATCTTCCTCATTTTGCAGATGAGTAAACTGATGCCTGATAAGATTAAATCACTTTCCTAGGATCATGCAGCTAGTACCTGGAACAAAATTTGAACTCAAGTCTTTCTGATTCCACATCCAGCATTCTATCCAAAATTCTTTCTCCTGTGCCACTTAGCTACAGAACATATTGAACTGGTTTTAGTATTTTCCTGATGATTTACTAAGCTATAACAATTTAGTATATTCTTTTTAGAGCTAAGGCATGGAGTTATTTTTTTCTACAATAAAATGGCATTATAATATTTTGGTTTAAAAATATCTTTGGGGGCAGCTAGGTGGCACAGTGGATAGAGCACCACTCCTGAAGTCAGGAGGACCTGAGTTCAAATCTGGTCTTAGATATTTAACACTTCCTAGCTGTGTGACCCTGGGCAAGTCTTAACCCCAATTGCCTCAGCAAAGAAAAAAAATCTTTTCATTCTGTTGGGTTTTTTAAAATATCTTTTCTTTGTTGGCTGTGACTTCTTATTTTTGTCAATATAGCTGCCTCTAAATGATGCTGATACCTGGTGCTTTTCTAATCTGTTGTTTTTGTGCTATAGTGGGATGAGAAACCGAATAGTAAACTTGTTATAATTGTGTGTAAAATAAAAGTAAATAGGTGCTAAGTGAAAGCATGAGTGAATAAAGTGCATGAACCTTCTGACAATTAAAATGCATGTTTTACTACTGGTTTCTGCAATGTTCTGGATAACTGAGGTTAATAGAAATGATGGTAAGTGAATCATTCTTCTATTTGATATAAATGAACTTTATTTGAAGCCAAAGGAAACTTTCAAATATTGGGAACAGATACTTTATAAACCATGAGAAGCAAAACAAGAACAAGAAGTAAGCCATTTTCTAAATCTGTTATATTCTCTTGTTTCTATTTCTGGTTTTGTTCCAGGATACAGATAAGGCTAGTATGTTTTTGTGCATGTTTTCCCCCCAAACTAAAACCCTTTTCTTTTTCATAGACAATATTTTCCCTGGAGAAATTATCTGAAACAAGAAGTTTCTTAAAACTTTAGATAGTCTTCCAGGTAAAAATTTCCATCAAACATTAAGCTTAACCCAAAACACTAAATTAAGTACTAGGATCATGATGCATCTCTCTAAAAAAACATTCTTGTGTTTCTAAAACTTGTTTTTTCTACAGGAAAATTACTTTTATGAGCCCCTGACAAAAGATATACTGCATCAATCCTTCACATAGGAAAGCATGTCCAATGTCAAATAGCCTCAGTGCAAGATGGAATGTACAGTCTTCCCAGAATTCTGTCCACACATGGACTCTCACATCTGGGTTATAACAAACACTGGCTGTATTTTCATTGGACAGAAAAGTCAAAGACCCTAACATGTCATCTAAACTCTTGGGATACTAAATGTGAGACTATAAGGCAGCACCTGAAAGATACATCAGTCCCTTTGAGTTGTAAAATTTCACTCCTGGATGGAAAATATGAATGCCCTCATAGATAAATGGATAACAGAAAAAAAAAGCTTTTGCCACCAACTTGCTGGGTGGTTTTGGGAATGCTGTGCCCCATTTCTTGGGCCTTCCTTATAATTCAATTTAAACTAAAAATATTTTGGGGGGAAAGTTGTTTGGGGAAGAAGAACAAAACCAATGTGGGTAACAAGAAAGACCTTTTGTAGATAGTGGTATTTTAACTGAGCATTCCAAGAGGTAGAACGGAGGAAGAAATATTCCAAGCATGGAGGTTATGAGATGAGCCTTAAAGTTAAAGTTAAAGTTTGTTTTTGTTTGTTTGTTTTTTGTTTTCCTGAGGCATTCTGGGTTAAGTGACTTGCCCAGGGTCACACAGCTAGGATATGTTAAGTGTTTGAAGCTAGATTTGAACTGAGGGTCCTCCTGATCAGTGTTCTATCCACTGTACCATGTAGTTTCCCCTTAAAGTTTATTTAGGATTTAATATACAAAGGTGATAATCTTGAACATTAAACACTTGTTCAACATCACGTATTTAGCTTTGCTGCTTTCAGTTCAGAGGGGGTGGGAAAATGAGGCAGGATTAATGGGGAGCTCAGAACTCACCATAGAACTGTCTAAGAAATGCTGCTAAAATAGCATTTCCTCATAGACTAGAACTAATAGAGAAAAGGTTTAAACACTGTCATTATATTATCCCAATATTATACGCTGTTATTTCTCTCTTCAGTAAATTCACACCAGTATTTAGCTGCTTGTGTCAAACTCTTCATGACCCTATTTGGAGTTCTTCTTGGCAAAGATACTGAAGTGGTTTGCCACTGCCTTCTTCAGCTCATTTTACAGATGAAGAAACTGAGGCAAATAGGGTTAAGTGACTTGTCCAGGATCACACAGCTAGTAAGTGTCTGAGATCAGATTTGCATTCAGGAAAATGAGTCTCCCTGATTCTAGGCATAGCACTCTCTCCACTGAGCCACTTAGCTGCCCATTTTATACTTAGTGACTTCAAATGACAATTAGAGAATCACGAACCTGGGATCTTAGATCAGGTCATAGAGTTAGAGAAAGAAGGGATTTCAATGGCTCTTGAGTCCAACCCCATTGTATTTACACAGGAGGAATCTCAGACAAAGAATGGTCACAAAGTTAGGAAATTATAACAGGAGTTAGAATTCAAAGGTGGATCCCTCAATTTCAAGTCCACACTGCCCACCTTCATTTGGACAATTTTAAAATGAGTCTGACTTACATTTCAAAGTGATATGGGCCATATAACTCATCAATCACTGGCAAACATGTGACTTGGAATCCACCTAGATTTTGTAAGACTCTCCTTTTATAAGCATACCTCTGGGTGTCTAAATTACAATGATGAAAAACTCAGACACTTGCAGTAGCAGTAGCAGCAGCAGCTAGACCGAGCTGCTATGGAAGTTACAAAGGGTGTCCAAAAGTTTGAGTGCAGATTCAAGCTGTATTAATTTGAGAGCTAGGAGCTCTGGGACTGCACATGCTCTGCAATCTTGAGCGTATCCACCAAGCCCTCTCCAGGACTCAGCTGTAAAATGAAAAGATACTAGACTGGATCATGTGTTAGGTCTCTTCTGAAGCAAGGATTCTAGATTTCATACCATTGTGATGTGGAACTGATAGCTAGACAAAACATCTCTCACTTCCATATAGAAAATTCATAAATGGGGATTGTCCTTGCATGATGACTGTTCCGTGGTATTTGATCAGGTCCAATTGTATGCACAGGCAGTGAGTATTCCAGATGTCAAAAGGGCAGTGCATTTTATGGCAGTTTTTCAAATTGGGTGGAAAAAACTATTTCCAATGAGGTGAGTAACACATCTGGATTTCTTTCTTGGAAACCAGATGTGGTTTTCCCCTTCTCTCAACCAACACAGCACTCTGTACCTCTCTACCTGTGGAATTTCTACAATCTCATAGTGGATTATAATTATTATTGATGAGCATGATGCAATGAACAGAGCAAAGAATTTAAAGTCAGAAAACATGGTTTGTAGTCATGGAGCTGTCATCTCAGCACAAACAAGTCAGTCCACCACTCTGCGAATCAAAGAATTTGACATTTAAAGGCAATTCATGGGTCATCTTCTCTGGTCCATATCTGAACAAACATTCCTTCTACAACATAACCAACAAGAGATTAATTTAGCCTTTGATTCAAGATTTTCAATGAAGGGAAACCCATTTTCAAGATGGCCCATTCCACTTCTATTTGGTGAACAATTAGGTGTTGCCATAGTGCATAGAATGTTGGGCCTGAAGATGAGAAGTTCAAATCTGGCCCCACATACTTACTAGCTGCATAACCCTGGGCAAGTCACTTAACCCTGTTTGCCTCAGTTTCCTCTTCTGTAAAATGAGATGGAGAAAGAAATGGCAAACCCCTCTATTTATCTTTGCTGAGAAAAACCAATGAGTATGTGAAGAGTTGACCATGCTTGCAACAACTGAACAGCAACATTCTTATATCAAGTCTAAATTTATTTCTTTGCAACTTCTATTCTTTTTTCTTAATTTTCCTTCCTCCATGTGACAGTCTCTTTAGGATACTTAAAGATAGCTATCATCCTTCTTCTAAGTCTTCTCTTCCTTCCCCATACCAAACATTCTCAATTAATTTTACTTAGGCTCTTACTCATGTTGGCAGAATACCATTGTCCATTTTTCAGCATATACATGTTCTTGCTAAAATGCAGCATTCAGGGCAGATCTCCAGTACTCCAGATTGATCTCATCAGGGGACAGGGCAGCAATAGTATCAGTTCCTGTTTCTAGACACTAGATCACATTAACTTCATTCGTTGTCATGTCACACTATTGCTGTATACTGACTTCATTTGAGCGTGGTGTCTGCTAAAATTTACAACTCTTTTTCTATAATATAATTAATAAACTATAATCTAACTAACCTAACCCATCTAGGGCTTTTTCTTTTCTTCTTTCCTTTTTTTGATTTTGTTTACTTTTGTCATTTTGAGATTTGATTTCCCTATCTTGCCTAGGTTGGAAATGCAGCAGCCATTCACAGGCCTAATCTCACTGCTAATCACGCAGAACCTACTCTGTTTCTGGACTTACCTCGTTCTCCTCGGGTATCCTGTTTGCCACCATTCCACTTCCCAGGGGTTCACCATATTGGTGCTAGACTTAGTGAAGACATCCAATTAACATTAATCATATGTCAAATCAGAATGTCCAAGTTCAGGTAATCCATTAGCCTTAACCTCCCAGCAGAAGAAATTACAGGTGGTCCATCTTATACCCATGAAGCTGATTTTTTGATCCCCAAATGCAAGAGTTTGTATTTTTCTTCCACTAAATTTTGTCTTGTTAGAGTTCACATAGTGGTGTTAAATGACTTGCCCATGGTCACACAGCTAGCTCTAATTTAAACTCAGCTATTTCTGACTTTAAGCCTAGCTCTCTATTCACCACATCACCCAGAAGACATTATATTTCATTATATTCATGTCCCACAATTTGCTTAGCCAATCCCAAATCTACTGAAAAAAAGCACTACTATGAATATTTAGATGTATATGAGGACTTTTTAAAATCAATAATGTTCTTGCAGTATATGTGAAGAAGTAGAGTCTCTGGGTCAAAGATCCCTTTATTTGCATGATAAAAATTGTTTCTCAAAATGGATGATATATTAATTCACAGTTCCATCAACAGGGCATAAATAAACCCATCTTTCCACAACCTTTCCAATGCCGATTATTCTCTTCCTTGCTCATTTGCTGGGTGTCAGGTAAAAGCTCAAGGTTGTTATGCTATTCATTTCACTTATTCTTGGTGATCTGGAGCATTCTTTATATGATTGTTAATGGGTTGTAATTCTTCTTTTGAGAAACGTTTGTTCTTTTGACCACTTGTCTACTGGAAAATGGATTTTGGTCTTATACACACACATATACATAAACCCACACCCATATATCTGCAAATTGTCTATGTACCTTGGATACTAAACACTTCTGACTTTCTCATTTGACTCTTGATATCCTGTAGACCATACAGTCCATGAGATTTTATTAGAAAATAAAAGAAAAGGTTTGCTCTTTTCTTTTCCAGTGATAAATTAACTCACCAACAAAGCTTATAAGTATCTGAGGCTGGATTTGAACCCAGGTCTTTCTATTTTATACACAGTCCTTTACCCACTGAGCCGCCTAGTTGCTTTGGTATCACTAGTTACCTTCAGAGTTCATCCTCCACATGGGGCCTTTCTTTTTAACCATAGCTATTAGTGCCCACTCCCAAACCCCAATAAATCACCTTGGATTTAGTCATGTATATGTCAGTTCCTTGACAAAAGGCAGGCTCTTAGTTGGCAAAGATGATTTTAATTTTCCCTTTGCATCCCTTGTATCTGACCTAGTAGCAGACACAAAGAACATGCTTAATAAATGTTTATTGGCTATAGAGAGCACATGGTTTTAGCTCCACATGGTTTTTCTCAGCTCCATACAGCTCCACTAACTGGGCATAGGGGAGTGAAGGTGAGGGGAGAATGTCAAAGGCATGTCCATACTACATAATAGGAGTGAGCCTAATCCTAGGACAGTCATTTTCTAATCAAAAGATTTTCTCACTCTGAGATTCACATTTCTCACTTAATTCCCGACCTTTTGAAGAAGTTAGATGTTATGAGACATATAATTTTATTCAAACTAACAACTGTAGCAGGCTTTTAGCGGTTTATAAACTTATCTCTGCCAGAGATTTGCTTCTTTTGCTTAAAAGAGCAGGCTCTTTTTTCCTCCCTTCTGAATGTTTTAAATGGAATAGAAATAGAGAAAACTTAACTGTTGCACAATGGTATATTCTTGTTTCTTTAGGGAGGGCAGAAGCATGGCATCTGAATGTCATTAATAATCTACCAAATAATCCTGAGTAGTTTTCATGTACAGTGTGCTTGGAGACTGAGAAGCAGGAGAAATGAAAAGCTACATATTCCCAGCCATTGAGGAACATACTGCTTGATACACAGTAGGCACTTAACAAATGTTTATTACTTGCTTTCTTGATTGAAGGAGCTAAAGAAAGAAACAAATGTAAAGTAGAGGACTTTTGGAAAACTGAAAAATTTAAGTGGAAAGATATGAAGAATCTAATGTTTTATTTTAGCTTATGTTTTCAAAGTATTTATGAAAACCTATGAAATGTCTACCTTTTAAATAAAATCAATGCCAAGACAATTGTGGTTTTTTTTTAAACTACCAAATTAAAAAGGTCAATCACAGATTAAAAATTCACATGCTTTTCATTTATGGAAACTTTGAGTTACACGTTTCTGCCTGAAGTATTGTGCCGAGAACTACTTTGCTAAAACTTGTTGAACCTCCTGCTATTAGATTACAAATCCAGATGAAACCAATTTCATGGTCAAATGACTCTTGTTCTTTTCATAGAAGTGACATATGAAGTTGTGCTTCATCTGTACTTGATACAAGCTTCAGAGGTAGCATGGATCATATGGCAAAATGACATTTACAGACACTGTTTCTGTCACCTCTTGTACAAGGATATACAAAAATAGCTAGTATCTTTCAAGGGGTTCAAAAAAGTCTTAAATATATAGGATATAAGACGAAATACACCCAATTTTCAAACTAAAGAGACTTACATAGCTTGACAAGTACTGCTGGTCTTTAAATATATTTGAGTAAAACACGCATTTTAATGACCAATTTCTTGACCTCTGAAAATTCCTTTTTAAAATTGTATAACACAAACTGTCAACTCTTATTGAAGACTTTTACTTCATATACTTTTAAATCACAAATAGTACCTACAGCTTTAACTTGTGGTTGCACAAACGGACCACAAAATATTTCCTGTAGAGGGAGAAGGGAAAAAGAGGATTTACATATTGCAGTTTGATTGACTGTTCTTCTAAGTATGTTAATGGAATCATAGAGGATCAGAGTATGTTAAAGCCTGAAGAGACCTTAGAATCCAGTGTTTCTCAAACTAATTTGGCCACATAAAGCTTTGGAACTTGAAATATATTGATGAAACCCATAAATATAGGTCTGAGGAGTCTTGGGGTCTGGCACAATGCCAGGATAAATGGGGCTGGAGAAGTTTTGGAGCAATATAAAGAAAATTAAGCTTATTTTCATACCAAGAAATTGTTGCACATTATAAGCATTTTGTATAAATATATAATTTTACATTTAATGTTTCATAGGAAGATATCACTAACCCCCAAATTTTCTCAAAATCCCTATTCTCACTATATTAGGGCTCCATGGAACAGTCTGGGAAGCATGGCCCTAATCCAACACCATCAATCTGCAGATGATGAAACTGATGGCCTGACCAGGGAAATAACTTTTTCAAGGTCAAACAAAATTAAAAGAATATCAAAGTTTCATAAGATTTGGACCTGAAAAGGGTCTTAGAGACCAACTTTTTTTAACACCTTCACATTTTGGATGAGTTAAACCAAGAAGCAAAGTGATAATTAAGCATCTAGAATTCAGATGTCCTGAGCCTAAATCAAATGTGTGCTTTCCATTAGGTCATGCTGAGAAGATAACCCACACACACACAATAATGATGACTCTCTCAGCTTTGTAAATGTTAAGAATAATGCCATATTCTTAAAATAAAGTCACCCCAAACCCCATATCAGCTATATTTGCTATTGTCTAATTCCTGCTTTTCAAACTGAACAAATCCTAGTCCTAATCCAAGTTTTACCATAGTTCTCCTTCCTCTTTTTCTGCCTCATCTTTTGGGTATACAAAAGCTCCACTAACATCCGTAGCACAGGAGTTTTAGTCATATATGACAAAAGTAAATGCTATTTTCTCTCAAAGTTTCAGACTTTGTATCTTTTCTGAGTTTCAGTTGTGCATTACCAATTAAACTACTAAGTATTTCAAACTGGATATCCCATATGCTTCTTAAAACCAACATATCGAAAGCAGAATTCATTATCTTTTTCTTGTTTCTTTTCTTCCAAACTTCCCTATTTCTGTCATGATATGTAGGTCTACAATCAAAGCTATATTCCTTAGTCTTCCATAATCTTCATTCATATAATTATAGTCAAATCTAGTTATTTCAACTTCTCCCACATCTATCATATTTATCTCCTTGTCTCCAGTCAAACAATCACCAACCCAGTTCAGGCCCTAATCACCTTTAACCTAGACCAGAGAAGTCAAACCTTTTACGGACCATAAGTAGCCCACAATAGTCCCAAGTGAGACCCAAACCAGATTAAAGTGTAAATCAGGAATGCTGAACAAAATAAAAATATAATAAAATATAAACAATATTAATATGGGATAGATAGGTGGTGCAGTGGATAGAATACAAAGTCTGGAGTCAGGAAGACTTTTCTTTGTGAGTTCAAATTCAATCTCAAACTAGGCTATATGACTCTGAGCAAGTCACTTAATCTTTTTTGCCTCAGTTTTCTCATTTGTAAAATGAGATGGTGAAGAAAATAGCAAACTGCTCCAGGATTTTTCCCAAGAAAACCCCCAAATGGGTTCACTAAGAGTCAGAAATGACCAAGATGACTGAATAATAAATATTAATTTGTGGTTGTCTAAGACTATGCATCCTTCCTTCAGGGATCCTTATGTATGAGGTTGGTTAGTAGTTCCTGTTTCTATATGAATTTGCAAGAGCTTCCTACCTCATCTTCTTGATGATCCAAGTCTCACCTCATTGCAATCTGTCTTCCACATAACTGCCAAATTGATATTCCTAAAGCCCAGGCCTGACCATGTCACTCTCCTCTTCATTAAATTCCAATGGCTATCTGTTATCAGTAGGCTGGAATATAAACTCCTTTGGTGGGCTTTTAAACCCTTTTACAACCTCATTTGAATCTATTTTTTCAACTGTATCAAATTCTACTCCCTTTCCTGTATTCTACAGTCTAATTCTACAGTCCAGTCAAATTGGCCTTCTTGCTGCTCCTCACACATGATCCTCTCTAGTTCCCATTAATATATCTTTGGTGGTCCTCCATACTTCCTCATCTCTGTTCTCAGAATCCCCTGTTTCTTTCAAAAGTTTGTCTGAGCTCCTTCTACATACTTACTTTCAAACATGTTGTCCCCCTCAATAGAATATAACCTCCTTAAGTGATAGACCTGTTTCAGTCTTTGTATCACTATACTTAATTTAACATGAAGTCTGGCACAAAAGGGATTCTTAATAAAATTGATCCAAAAGTGCAACAATAGAAATATGAAGAAACAATCTCTTCACCTCCTCTGTTTTTAGCCATTCTACCTTCAAATGAGTCCAAACCACCTCCATCTCATGCACTGAGCATTCCTTTCTATCCCTACTACTACCATCCTGGGTCAGGCCTTCATAACTTTTCTTTCCAACTACCACTGAGGGCCTTTGACACAGGAGGGCTCTCATTTTCCCTCTTTTATTCTTTCATATTCCCATAGTAAGCTAAGTTCTGATCATTTCTAGCACCAAATTTCCAAATCTTCCCACACACTTGCCAAATAAAATTCAAATCAAAGTGCATCACTGTGGAAGATCTAAATTTGATTTCTGTTGTGGACATAGTTGTGTGAGCCTGGGCAAGCCACTTAATCTCAGCCTTCTTTGATAGATTTTCATCCAGGTCATGTCTTCTAACCAAAGGTATCCCCCTGAGCTCTGTCCCAGACACTCTCCCTCATACTATTCCACTTGGTGATCTTTCCTGGCTTTAATGGTATGTTGATAACTTTCAAATCTACCTCTTTGCTGACCTCAAGTCCAATTCAAGATCAGCTGTCCGTCAGACATGTCAAACTGGATGTCTAACCAACATCTTGAACTTAACTTATCCAAAACCGAATTCATTATCTTTCTCTTAAAACTTGCCCCCTCTTCCAAACTTCCTTATTACCAATGAGGGCACTGTCATCTCCTAGTCCCTGAGACTTACAACCTCGATGTCCATCTTTCACCCACCATATCCAATCTGTTTCCAAGATCAGTTGATTTCACCTCTGCAACATCTCCCAAATCCCTTTCTCTTTTCTGATACTGCCATCACTAGGATTCAGGTCCTCATCACTTCTTACTTGGATTATTGAAGGAGTCTGCTGGTAAATCTGTCTATTTCTAGCCTCTTTCCTTTCCAATCCATACTCCATTAAGCCAAGCTGATTTTCCTAAAGCACAGGTTTGATCACATCATCTTCCTACTCAGTCACAATTCCAGTGACTCCCAATCACCTCAAAAATTGAATACAAAATCCTTTTGGGCATTCAAGCTCTTCATAACCTATTCCCCCTTCCCTGCCACCATTATCTTTCATCTATTTATACCTTATTCCTCACTATGCTCTACGTTCTAGTGGTACTGGCCTCCTGACTGTTTCACTGATAAGACATTTCATCTCTTGGCTTTGGGCATTTTCTTTAGCTGTTCCATGCTTGAAATGCTGTCTCTCTTTCCACTTATTGGTTTCTCTGGCTTCCTTCAAGTCATAACAAAAATCCCTTCTTAAACAGGAAGCCTTTCCCAACTTCTCTTAATTCTGGTGCCTTGTCTCTTAATTATCTTCTATGTACCTTGTATGTATGTAGATATTATATTTGTGTATACACACAAACATAAATACATGTATGTATGTGTGTTTGCTTGTTGTCTCTTGTATTAGATTGTGAGCTCCTTAAAGGCAGGCACTGTTTTTTGCTTTTTTTTTTTTTTTTGCATCCCCAGCATTATGCTTGACACATAGTGGGCACTTAATAAGTATTTTCTGACTAACTGATTTAACTTCTCTCAGCTTCAGGTTCCTCATCTATAAAATGGAGATAGACAGCAAAGGCACATACTTTACAAGGTTGTTCTGATCAAATGAGATAACACACATAAAATGCAAACCTTAAAGGATTATATAAATGCTAGCTATTATCACTATGTATAATTTCACACATTATGCCATAAATCCCTCTGCACCAGATTCCATAGCATTAACTTGTCATTAATTTATTGTCACCCAATCCAAAAGTTATCCCTATTAAATTATGAATAAGTCTGCTATTCTAAATTTTTTATGTCTTTCTCCCCTTCCTTTTCTTGTTACCCATTCCTCCTGACTTAGTATAATCTGGCGTTTATCCCCACAACTCTACTGCCCTGCTTAAGTGCTAAATGGCTCTGTCTTATTTCCCCCTAATTGCTTTGTTTGTTTTAGTAAATATTTCCTTTAAAAATTCTCTCCCCCTTAACTGTACTATCTTGGTACTATACCTACTATTCACATGGATTCATCTTCTCCTCTTTCCTATAAGCTGTAACTATCACATATTCCTCAGTTTTGAAGTCTCTTTTTTTTCCTCTAGTCTTTCCCTCGTTAAATTTATTAATTTTCATGTTATCAATTATCTCCATGACTATAGGTAAAGACATACATAATTCCAGAAATGACTTAGACAATCTCATCATCAATTACATTTAGGATATTTTTATTTTCATGACACACCAATAATATTCCAATCAGAACTAATATTTTTTTTTCTTTTTGAAATTTAGCACTTCCTCTATGCTTTCTACAAAAAGGCATCAGTCTTTCTCCTAATCAAAACCAAGGAGTAATCCATGCTATTCTCTATTCATTTCATCTTTATCATATCTGTAATTATTTCTGTCAAGAGTTCATTTGGAATGTTTCTCTGAGATATGTTCTTCTTTTCACTTGATTTCTACTCTCACTATTTTATTCAGAGAGACTTACTACTCAGTGACTTAACTATAATGACCTGGTCTTACCTGGTCTTTCCCAGAGATTCTTAACCTGGTATCCTTAAATCTGTGGCATTTTTAAAAAATACATTTTGATAGCTATATTTCAATGTAATTGGTTTACTTTGTAATACTATGTATTTGATTTCATGCATTTACTAACATTATTCTATGAAGCAGTTCACAACCTTTAACAGCTTGCCAAAGAAGTCCATGGACACAAAAGGTTAAGAATTTCTCCAGAGTCTAGACTCTACAATCAGTGACTCCTGTCTTTAATTTCTTCATCCAATGGACCTTTCTAAAATAGCTTTCAACATGTCAACAAGAATTTGCTCCAAAATGCCTATTATGTTTCTGTTATTTACTGATCACATTTGCTTAGTTCTCTCTTCATCAAGAAGTAAGAGGTTTTTAAGAGTAGGAATTATGTTTCATATATTCTATATTCCTTACTGTGCTAGGCTATATAGATATAGGATATATAATTGAGCTTTGTGAATGGAATGATTGTGGATAGATTGTAAGTTCACTGAAGGCAGGAACTATTCCATTTGGGGATCTGTATGTCTGTTTCCCATCTGCCTAATGCCTAGCATCAATAGGTGTTCCAGAAATGGTATTATAATATATATGAGGGCATTCCTTAGCATGATAGGCTATTTAGGTACTCAATAAATAAAAAATTAATTAAATTAACTATTGTAGATGTAATTTGTAGAAAGAGTCCATAGTTCTAGCCTTAATTGTTCCAAACATTTTTTGATTTTGTTTTTGCATCCCTAGCAACTAATACAGGGAACATGGCTGTCTTATTCATTTTCGACTATGTCCTAATCTTCATGAACCCATTAGGGATTTCCTTGGCAAAGATTTTAGAATAGGTTGCCATTTCCTTCTCCAGCTCATTTTATAGATGAGGAACTTAAGACAAACAGATTTAAGTGACTTGTCCAGGATCATATAGCTAGTAATTGTCTAAGGCCTGATTTGGACTCGGGTTTTCTTGCCTTCAAGTCCAACACTCTATACACTGTGCCATCTAACTGCCTTACTGGGAATATAGTAAGTGCTTAATAGACACTTTCTGATTGATTGACAACTACTCAAAAGGAAACTAGTAGGATTTCTGATGGGACTTCCTAACACAGGAACCTTTAAATTCTTTAAATTTTTTAAAAATGCATTTTATTGAAGCTTTTTAATTGCAAAACATATGTACAGGTAATTCTTCAACAATGACCCTTACAAAGGTTTCTGTTACAAATTTCCCCCCCCCAATCCCCACTCCTCCCCTAGATGGCAGGAAGTCTACTACATGTTAATTATGTTAATGACAAATTGAATATATATATATATATATATGCGTATTTCCACACTTATCTTGCTATGCAAGAAAAATCGTGTCTATAAGAAAAAAAATCTGAGAAAGGAAACACAATGCAAGCAAACATCCATGGAGGGCATGAAAATGTTATGTTGTGGTCCACATTTCATATCCCTTTCTCTAGGTGTATATGGCTTTCTTCACTGACCAAATGTCATTGTTGAAGAGAGCCATGTCCATCAGAATTGATCATCATATAATATTGTTGTTGCCGTGTATAATGATCTCCTGGTTCTGCTCATTTCGTCAGCATCAGTTCATGAAAGTCTCTCCAGGCCTCTCTGAAATCATCCTGCTAGTCGTTTCTTATAGAACAATAATATTCCTTTTTTGAAAGTAAGTTCTTTGTGGGTAGAGACGAATTCTTGTTATGGTATTTGCAGAACAGTGGCTATCATATAGTAGATGCTTAATAAATGTTCTTTGAATGATTGACTGACTGACTGACTGAATGAATGAATGAATGAATGTTCTTTGTCTTCTTTTATCTTAGCAGTCTCAAGATCTCTGGCTAAGTAAAGTGTTTTTTTTTGGTTAAGGAGATACTAAAGAAAACAGCAGATGCAGAAAGATTCCTGATAAATTATTTTCTTTGCCTTTTCTTTCAGTTCTCTTTAATCATAAAAAAATTTCATTTTATGAAATCATTTATTATTACCACTCTATTCTGTGGCCAGGCAGAGGAAAAATGTCCCAACCCATTATAAGAAGGTAGCTCAATCCAGGATGAATTTCTTCATCTGGTTTAATTTAACCACACTTACATAGGTGTGGCTTTACTCAAGGTTTTGTCCTGGACAGATGTGGAGATATTTCCAAATATGGAAATATTTTAGAACTTCTGATGGATTTATTGGAAAAACAACAGCATTTATCAAGAAAAAAAATTAGTGACATTGCCTACTATAGATATGTTTGGAAATTTTTTTTCTCCAACTCATATTATCATAGCCTCAAACTCTGCTATGCTTACTGCTCATATAAGCAAATTCCATTTGAAAGGAAGGTATCCCCACAGCTGCAGACTAAATAGAAAGTAACCAAAGAGTTTTCATAATTATCATCTTAATCCAAGTATTGAAAGTCAAATGATCCTCTTAAATTGGTCAGTAGATAGTGTAAAGGATAGATATTCTTTTATCTTTCCTGATCTTTATTGTTTTAAAAAAAATTACAAAAGGAAGTCTTAAATATCTTTTTAAAATATCTAAATGTTAAACAATTTAGGATAAGTTCCTATGAGTTCTCCCCAAATGTGTAACTTCCTTGTAATTCACATGAAATATTTTGTATCCAATTTGGCAGTAAGGCATGCATTCACGAAGGGCAAATTCTAAATCTGTGGTCAATTAGGCGAACAGTCAAATTTCTTTAAATGGGTAACAAGAGAGTGAGGAAAGAATATTATGCACCATTAGCTTTTAAATACATACCACAATAATACATCTTAAAAGTTTCATTAGAATATATATATATATATATTTTACATTACAAGACTTACATTATTGCTGCAGGTTTTATATCGAATATTCTGCCCTTCACAGCTCCTAGGTAGAGAAAAAATAAAAATTCTAAATAAAAGTCATGATCATCCACAAGCAAAAACAAGATAATAATTTTCAGTAAAAACTATACCTACATAGCCCAGGGCAGACCACTTTATCTCTCTGGGCATGAGTTTCCTTATCTTTAAAATGAGACTGATAACCAAGTTGATCTGCAAGGTCTCTTCCACTTCTAAATCTATGGCCATTCTCTTCTATCAGTGATTAGTGATGCTCTTGGAGTCAAGAAAGACATGAGTTCAAATCAGGACTCAGACACTAGGTATGATCCTGGGCAATTCACTTAACTTCTGTCTGGCTCAGTTTCTCCAACTATAAAATGGGGATTAAAAATAGAACCTATCCTTTAGGGTTGTGAGGATCAAATGAGAAAATATTTGTAAAGTGTTTAGCACAGTGCTTGGCATATAGTAGATGCTGAATAAATATTTATTTTCTACCTTAATTCCTTCTAAGAATCCTGTTACCAGAACATTTCATTTCACTTTTCAAAGATTTTAGGTTTAAATTCCAATAGACTTATAATGAAAAATGCCATCCACATCCAAAGAGAGAACTAGAGAGTCTAGTTGTGGATTAAAGCATGGTATTTTCATCTTTTGCTGTTTGTTGTTTGTTTGTTTGTTTTTCTTTCTTGTGGTTTCTTTCCTTTTGATCTGATTTTTCTTGAGCAGCATGACCAATATAGAAATATGTTTAGAAAAATTGCACATAATTAACCTATATCAAATTGCTTTCTGTCTTGGAAAGGAGGAGGAAAGGAGAAAAATTTGGAACACAAGCTTTTGCAAAGGTGAATGTTGAAAACTATGTATGTATTTGCAAAATTAAAATTAAAATGATTTTAAAAGACTAACTTTAAATACTGTCATGTAATCAATGAGCATTTATTAAAAATTTAGCATGTATCAGGTAATATCTTAACCATAGAAGATACAAAGTAAAAGCAAAAACTGTTCCTGACCTCAAGGAGCTTACATTCTATTGAAGGAAATAATGGATAAATTGTTAAATACAAAATAAATACACTGTGCAGAGAAGGTATCTTTTGAAAGTATTAACAGCTGGGGCGGTCAAAAGCAAACAATTTTATAGTATTCTGTAAAACTCAATGCTCTATTTGTCAGCTACTAGTATTTTTCTCCAAAATACACTGCTTTCCAAATAATCTTACATATACAATTAAGTTCTATGGTTGCACATATACAACATTATTTCTTTGCAAGTATTCTTTACTCACAACATAAGGAGTACACTAATTTAGCACATTTTTATCACATAAAATTAAGTACATGAAGAGATTTTATTTTAATGTTATGTGGTCGTTAATGATAACAATAACTTCACAATCATAGTGTACTTTCAGGTTTGCAAGTCACAAAACATGCTTTAGTTCCATTTTGTACCTGTTGTATATTCTTGTAAGTTAATGCTTGTAGGCCTAGTTTAACCAGTATTAAAACTAATACGAAATGAAGTTGTGATTTCCTAGGTTCACACAACTACTACATTTCTGAGGTATTATGTACCCAAGTCTGCCTAACTCTAAGACTCTAATTTTAACTTCTTCCCCATACTGCTGTCCCAGTCCTGAAGAACATGTGTGACTTCTCTGATATGGGTATAACGTCCATTAAGATAAATTATAACCTTTCCCTAACTTGGTAGATGTTTTAACTTCAATTCAATTCAATAAGCATTTATTAAGTGTCTTTTACTACATGCAAGGCATCATGTAATAAGCATAAACAAGGTCCTTTGCCAAGGATTGGTTAATCAAAAGACAAAAGCCTTCCCTCGAGGAGTTTGAAGTCTTTTTTCATGAGTTACTATGAGCAAAAAACTCATTACCTGGAGGTAATCTTTTGCCAATAAACTTTTCTGATCTCAGAGCAACCACCTGTTATTGGATCCATTCTTAAAACTTCTCTAGTCTGTATAACACTTACCAGAACCTGGTTGATATAACCTTCAAGAAGATACCATTACTTACCATGATGAGTATGATTTGGCGGAGGCAGAAAATACTATTCAGAACAAAATGCATATGAAATTTTCTTCATGGTAAGAATCAAAGAAGGTCTGAAATATTTTTCAGTCTGGAGTATATGGGGGGAAAAGTGCTAGTCACCTAAAAGGGAGAACTTGGGGGTAGACAAGTGGAAAGGCTATTCTTAAATTCATTAAAAAAAATAATACATCCTCTTCTATCACAATTCTGGCACATAAAATGTTATGGAATGATCCAACCTCAAAGAGTATCTTATCTCTCTATTTCCACAGTATCTCACTCCACCAAGGTCTTTCAGAAAGAGAATAATTCCATTCGGTATCTCCTAAGACATTTTCCTCAGTTTTCATTGTCTGTAATATTTTAGAGAGGATGATCCTATAATTCTTTTGGCAAAGATTCTGAACTTTGGGCCTGTGAACTAATTGAGGTTTCTTTTTTACCTGTATTTTGATAAGTGTATTTCAATATAATTGGTTTCTTTTGCAATCCTATGAATTTTATTAAATACATTTGAAAACATCTTTATGAAAAGGAACCCTCAGCTTCATTGGACTGCCAAAGGGATCCATAACAACAAAGGATACGAAATCCTATTTCAAGGGAACTCAAGGGGTTCAAGGCCTCTCTTTCTGCCTCTGTGTATGGTCTAAAATATGCCACTCATTATGATGTAAACCTTGTTTAGAAGTGGATGATGTGGCCAAGCTTTTATTTCTTTCCTTCCTCTTTAGTGGGAATGAGCAATGAATGGTTGTCCTCTTTGGCTTCTCCCTGTTCTTTGACCGCTGGCCAAACACTTCTCAGAGAGTACTGCATTCACCAGGGAAAACCCAGGGTCAAGGGAAACCACGAGTCTGCTCGTTTGGGAGGGGCTGGAACAGTTTTCTGTCTTAAATCTTATTTTACTCATTTAAAATTCTTCACAATTTCAAATAATTTTAAATATTTGTTAGTCTGGAGTATATGGAAAAATGTGCCAGTCACCTAAAAGGGAGTACTTGGGGGTGGACAAGTGGGAAGGATGTTATTCATTCATTCATTCAAAAAAAATTTAATACTCCCCTTCTGTCTGGCTGATAAAGTTCTATGACTTAAAGAGGCAAGAAAATGCCTAAGGAATGATCCTTAACCTCAGAGAGCTTATAGTTTACTGGTGATATAAGACATGTAAATACAGAGGCAAGACAAAGCAGTAGAGGAAGCCTTGACCTGTAATTTCAGCCATAAAGGGAGATCACAGACAAAGAAGCTCCTTCTCTTACTGCAGGCAACTGTTTTGTTGCTAAAATTCAGAGAAGTGACTCGGAGGCACTGAGAGGGTAATTGACTTGACCAGTCTCACATAGCCAAGATGTGTCTCAGAATTTGAAACCATAATATCCTGATTCCAAGGCTCTTTCAATTTCTGATCCTACTGTGTCTGAGTGGTAGAAAGGAAGTGCTATTGGAGTTCAGAGGAGAGAAAGGTCAGATCTGGTTAGAGGACTAAGGGAAAGGGGAAAGATGATGAGGAAAGTTTCAAAAGGAAAGTGATGTTTGCAGCATTTTTATTTGTCAGAAAATAGGGTTTTGTTGGTTTGTTCCAGTTGGCAAAAACTCCTTTTCTGTTGTCATATCTTGTTTATGCCAAAATATTACTTTAAACAAGGAAACATAAACTAGATTTCTCAATTTCATCCAATAATTAAAAATAACAGAAATTCTAAAGTATTTTTAACCCATAAAATCCTATATGTATCTCCACTTACCTCTTTTCCCAATCAGTTTTATATGTTGGCAATCTGTGTAAACAGCACTGAAAGAATCATTTGGTAACAAAACTCCCTGAATAGGCCCCAAGATGATTCTGCACTAAATTAAATATCTTGCTATAGTGGGATATGCTATAGCAAAGCTCCAGGGTATATTTTGAACTTAATACATTTTCTTGCAAATTCTCTCTTAAATTAAACAAGTTGATTTTTATTATAATGCCCATAGTTCTGAGGGATTTCTACAAACAAATCCTGTCTATATCAGGATTAACCCTAGTTTATTTCAGGTATACATGTATACATGTATTATATATATATATATGTATATATATATATATATATATGTATATTCAGTTAATTACATGCCTAGGGGTGACACCACCACAACTATCTTTGGGAATTTAATAGATGTTAAATATATAAACCAATGCAGCTAGGTGGCACAGTAGATAAAGCACATGATCTAGAAACAGAATTCAGGTCTAATCAGATATTTACTAGCTATAGGACCCTGCGCATGTCACTTAACCCAGTTTGCTTCAGTTTCCTCATCTGTAAAATGAGTTGGAGAAGGAAATGACAAAATCATTCTAGTATCTTTTCCAAGAAACCCAATGTTATTTTTTAACACAACTGAACAAAAACAAAAATTTTCACTATTCCTCTATCTTTTCTTAAAATCTTTTGGATCACAGATTCTCATAAATTTTCTCCTTTATTCTTCTCTTTCCTTAATTCTCTACTGGGCTTCAGTCTCCATTTTCCTTCCATCATCTCTATAAGAAGTAAACAAGTAAATCTTATTAGAACCTATATTTATAATTTTTCCTTCATGAGAATTGTTTTTATCTTTCACTGTAAACCTGAAAATCTGCCAGTTATTTACATTACTTGCCTAGATAATGAAAGCATTACCCCCAACATATATTGCATATACATCATCCCTCGTATTATGCCTTCAACTTAAGTAGAGGTCTAATGTAGAGGCTCAATAATTTTCATCAGAAATGATCTTGTAGGTCTTTTAGTAGATGGAGTGCTGAACTTGGAAATCTGAAATGTCTAAGTTCAAATCCCATCACAGACACTAGCTGTGTGATAATGGACAGTTTCCTGATCTCTAAAATGCATCTAATTATTGCACTTATAACTCTGAAAATTATTTTGAGTATCAAAAAAGAAAACTTACACAAAGCACTTTGAAAACCTTCATGCTATAAAGTTATCCCTTATACATGGCAACTTTTCTCTTTGCAGTTTCAATATATTGCATGTTGGCATAAGAAATTAAATGGAAGAAGATGGCGAACTGCAGACAGCTTTCTCTGTGAACTCCTTTGGGACCTTCCCTCAAACCCAGACAAAGTGAGTCTTCGAACGGTTTGTGAGTGAAGGCTCCACCAAACATTTGGACTACAACGCACTTCTATCAAAAATCTACCTGGAAAGAACTCCGGAGAAGGTTAGCCTCAGGGGAAATCGGCTGCTGGTGCCGATCAGAATCCAGCCGGGGCGGAAGTCAGGGCTGCGATAGAGGGCCGGATTTAAGGCACCCAGGAAGCCCCTGGGAGACGCCTGGGCCACTTTGCTCTGCTTGCAGGCAGGTGCTTTGACAGATCTGCCTTTGGTAAAGGGTAGATCCAGAGGAACTGAAAACGTGGTCTAGCCCCAGAAGCCTCAGACCGGAAGTCAACTCGGCAAACTGCCCCAGGGCAAATACAAATCCTTGCAGTTTTCTCTGTTTTTGACCAATATCCCAACTTTAAATCATGAGCAAGAAGCAGAAGAGAGCTCTCACCATAGAAAGCTTTTACGCAGAAAAAATAGAACAGTCCCCAGATCTTGACATTATGAAAAAAATCCCAGATGAAGCCACAAAGGCAGATTTAAGTTGGTCTCCCTTTCAGAAGGCTTACCTGGATGATTGCATTAAGAATCTCAAAAGAGAGCTAGAAGAAGAATGGGGAAATAAATTGAGATCAGGGCAACAGAAATATCAAAACCTGGAAAATAGGACTGGTGAATTGGAAAAAGAAAACAGTTCACTGAAAAACAAAATTGGTGAATTGGAAAAAATCACCAATTCACTGGAAAATAAAAATGGTGAACTGGAAAACAAAATTGGAGAATTGGAAAAAGACAACAATTCACTGAAAAACAAAATTGGTGAACTGGAAAAAGACAACAATTCACTGAAAAATAAATCTGGCAAAATGGAAAAAGAATGCATTGAATCAAGAAACTCAATTGGCCAGCTACAAAAGGAGCTAAAAAAGATAACTGAAGGAAATAATACTTTAAAAATTAAAATTGAACAAATAGAAGTAAATGACTCAATAAGACTTCAAGAATCAGTTAAACAAAAACAAAAAAATGAAAAAATAGAAGAAAATATGAAATATCTCCTAGGAAAAACAACTGACTTGGAAAACAGATCCAGGAGAGACAATTTAAGGATTATCGGACTCCCTGAAAGCCACGATGAAAAAAAGAACCTGGATGCCATCTTCCAGGAAATCATGAAAGAGAATTGCCCTGATGTTTTAGAATCAGAAGGCAAAATTGGCATCGAAAGAATTCACCGATCACCTCCAGAAAGAGACCCCAAAATTAAAACCCCAAGGAATATCGTGGCCAAATTTCAGGACTATCGCACCAAGGAAAAGATATTGCAAGCAGCTAGAAAGAAACAGTTCAAATACCGAGGAACTGTCATTAGAATTACACAGGATCTGTCAGCTTCCACATTGAAGGATCGAAGGGCCTGGAACCAGATATTCCGAAAGGCAAAAGAACTTGGATTACAGCCAAGAATAAGTTATCCAGCTAGAATGAGCATCATCTTCCAGGGAAGAAGATGGTCATTCAATGATACAGGAGAATTTCACCTATTTCTAATGAAAAGACCTGATCTGAACAAAAAATTTGACCTCCAAGCAGAGAACTCAAGAGAAGCATAAAAAGGTAAAAAGGAAGACTCTTGAGAACTATATTTCTACTATAGGTATCCTTTAAAGAATGGCAGTATAATTTGATTTTTCTTTGATAATAATGGAAAAGAAATTAGAGGTGGAAGGGATACCATACTGAAAAAGAAAAAGGGGGGAGGGGGGAAAGGAGGCAAAATAAAGTAAAAATAAAGGAGGTAAAATAAGGCAAAATCTCATAAAGAGACATAGAAGATCTAATATAATTGAGGGAAAGAAGGGAGGGTGATGAGTATTGTGTAAACCTTACTCTCATTAGATTGGAGTCTAAGAGAGTATATCAGACACATTTGGCTTCAAAGAAAGGCCTGACCCTCCTTGTGGGAAGGTAGGAGGGAGGGGAGAAAAGGAAAGGGATAAACTAATAGAAGGATTAGGGGAAAGGTATAAAGGGGAGGGAGGGACTCTAAAGGGAGGAGGATTATTGTTGGGAGGTGGTCTTCAAGAGCAAAGTACTGGGGAGGGGGAAAGGGAGAGAGGGGAAAGGGAAGAGAAAATCATAACTCTGGGTAAATAAGATGGCAGGGAATACAGATATAGTTATTTTAACTGTGAATGTGAACGGGATGAACTCTCCCATAAAACGGAAGCGGGTAGCAGACTGGATTAAAAGCCAGAATCCTACAATATGTTGTTTACAAGAAACACATCTAAAACATAGAGATACATACAGAGTGAAGGTAAAGGGCTGGAGCAGAATCTTCTATGCTTCAGGTGAACAAAGAAAGGCAGGGGTAGCAATCCTTATCTCGGATCAAGTAAAAACAAAAATAGATCTAATTAAAAGAGATAAGGAAGGAAACTACATTTTACTAAAGGGTTCCATAGACAATGAAGCAGTATCAATACTTAACATATATGCACCAAGTGGTATAGCATGCAAATTCCTAGAGGAGAAGTTAAGAGAGATGCAAGGAGAAATAGACAGTAATACTATACTAGTGGGAGATCTCAACCTTGCTCTCTCAGAATTAGATAAATCAAATTCCAAAATAAATAAGAAAGAAGTTAGGGAGGTTAACAAAAGGCTAGAAAAGTTAGGTATGATAGATCTCTGGAGGAAATTGAATGGTGATAGAAGGGAGTATACTTTTTTCTCAGGGGTTCATGGAACTTATACAAAAATTGATCATGTGTTAGGGCATAAAAACCTCAAAATCAATTGCAGAAAAGCAGAAATAGTAAATGCATCCTTCTCAGATCATGATGCAATAAAACTCACATGTAATATAAGGCCAGGAGAAAATAGGCCACAAGTTATTTGGAAATTAAATAATCTAATCCTGAAGAACGAATGGGTGAAAGAGCAAATTATAGACACAATCGAAAATTTCATCCAGGAGAATGACAACAATGAGACAACATACCAAAATTTGTGGGACTCGGCTAAAGCGGTTATAAGGGGTAATTTTATATCTCTAGATGCTTACTTGCGTAAAACAGAGAAGGAGAAGATTAATGAACTGGGCTTACAATTAAAAAAGCTAGAAAAAGACCAAATTACA
>JAJPUD010003086.1:125238-185845 GCA_023553655.1 Myrmecobius fasciatus | reverse complement strand
CATTCATTCTCAACAGGGACTTAGGTGAGTTGAACATTGACTTGGGCCAACTGCTTAATATTCCGATAATCAGTTAAAGGAAAACCAAACAAGAAATCCAACTGAAGTCAGCTATTCCAATCAGAGGATTTAGATAACCTGAGCTGATATTTTGATTACCAACAAACTAGTTCCATTAAACTATGAATGATAGTTTATAATTAGTGTACACAAAGAATCTCAAGAACCATTACGATGGAGGGACTTGGGGAAAGTAAACCAACTTCTCTTAACTGATAAAGCAGAACTCAATACATCTGCTCATGTGGCATAGGGACTTAAGTGAGAGGAAGACCTGGATTTAAATTCTGCCTGAGACACTAAATGTGCAAACCCAAGCAAATCACTTAACCTCCTGGGTTTGTTTCCTCATTTGTAAAATGAAATTAATAAGAGAAATCTGCCTCAGAGGGCTGTTGTAAGTATCAAATGGAAACATGCAGGTAAAGTGCTTTGCAAACCTTAAAGGGCTATATAAATGCGAGCTAATAATGGTTTCCAATGAAAATAATAGCTCACATTTACATAGCAGTTCAATATTTTCTAAGTGCTTGCTTCCCAACATCCTGAGGGATAAGAAGTGCCATTATTACTATCTTGATTTTACAGATACAGACATTGAATGTTAAAGGCAAATTCTAAACCTAGATCTCTTCTCCTCCCCACTATTTCATGAAACTTCTAAGATGCAATGCAGAATTAATATCTATTGCCCATGATCCATTCTACCCAGTGAGATCATAGAACACAGTGGAGTAATATTTGAATCCTTTATGCTACTGGCTCAAATAATTTTTTTAGAGAGTTGTTTAGTATAACTCAGCAGACCCAGAAGGCAACCTGCCCTTGGCAAAACTCCCCTTGATCATAGGACTGCCCTCCCATCTATCCTCCAGGGATATTTCTGACTAAACCTACATGGGATGGTAGATAAATCTCATTGTTTGCATGGATGAAAAAATTCTTATTTCTCTCCTACTAAAAAAGTTTAGTGTTTCATTATTTCATAGAGTTGTGGCTACTTAAATTAGTTAAAACATATTTGGTCAAAACATGGGGCAGTTGAATGGCGTGGTGGAGAGAGAGCTGGACCAAGAGTTAGGAAGACCTCAGTCTCAGACATTTTCTAGGTGTGTGACCCTGAGTAAGTCACTTCTTCCTGTTTGCCTCAGTTTCCTCATCTGTAAAATAAACTTGAAAAAGAGATGGCAAACCAACTGTAATATCTTTGGCAAGAAAATCCAAAAGAGCTTATGAAGAGCTGTGCTTACCAAACAGCAATAAATTTCACAGTGTTGGCTAGTTAAATTGATTAAAACATGTTATTAATTAATGAAGCCAGAGTCATGGATTGGTCATTTAATGAACCAATAAAGTTTCCTTTTACTCTATAGTCACACCCTCAGTCACCTCCTAAATATGTATCATTTAATACATAGTATATCACTGGTCACAAATGGAACCACAAATGCAAGGAGACAATGGATTGATTCTTGAGAACAGGTCCATTACTTTAAAAAAAAAAAAAAAAACAACTTCAAATTATATAAACTCCCGGTAGTTTTACTGCCTTCATATACAAAGTATGAGTTATCATCCTCCCGTCTCCCACAGTCCCCACCACGACAGTAGATTTCTCTATCTCAAACAGGCTGAAAATGCAGAGGTCATTGCAGGCCATGATCTCACTGCTCATAAACACAGAAACTTTGAGTTACTCCCTTCCCAACCTAGATTGAGTTCAACCTTTCTTGGGCAGTCTAAAGTCCAACTTATTAAATTAGGGTTTTTAAGATCCCCATATAGGGTCTTGCAACTCAATGGCAGTCATGAAATCATAATTTATCACCAGTAAATGTTTGATTTCTACACCAATTTTATATATCTGTATACCTGGGGGTCACAAAAACATCTCAGGCAAAAAGGGGTCACAAATGCTCTAGAGGGTCTCTGCACCCTAAGAATCACCAAATTGATGTTATGACTTAGGATAGACATCTGACCAGCTTTAGCCTAAATTCTCAACTCAGCCTCCCCCAGGGCTAGGGATTACAGGCATGTGCCATCACACCCAGCTATGATCTTTCTTTTAGAGAAAAAGTATATATTATAGCAGATTTGCATCTGAGCCAACCAGGAAACATCCTTTGTTGTGGTTCAGTATGTTTTAAATAATGGTTAAAATAAAATTGCCTGCTAGAAATTTGAGCTTTAACACCTCAATCAAGCAGCATTATCTTATATCCCAACAATCAGAATGTGGTCTTTGTTTTTCTCCATCCAAATGTTACTATTTTCCTTTCCACTGAACTTAGGAAATCATATTTAGGGGAGTATTTCTACATCCATTTTTTTTAAAGAGTTAGAAATGTCTGATATTTGCCATTTGATAAAGAAACCATCAGAATCAGATGAAGATTAAAAGGGCCAGATTGCGTTTCATGTGTCTAAATGTGAAGACAAGTTATCTCAGAGATGGACTTCCTACTTAACTGTCTGCCCTCTCAGCAAGAATATTTCCACAGCACTAATGAATGACCCTTTCTTGGCCAATGCAAACAGGGATAATCCAGAAGTGATAAGAGTGGGATTAACAAACCTTATAAGCAACAGCAGAGATGAAAAGTAAACTCAAGTAGGAATTTGATCCCCTAAACTGTGCTCTTTGAAAAAAAAATTTTGGTGACTCCTATTTTCATCTTTAATTCCATGGGGATTGCTTTCCTAGAAACTATTTAGCCCCATACAAAATGATTTCTAATTTTTATCAGCTAGATATGAATGAATCCCTCTCTGTAACAAGAATTTATTTTACATTAATCAACAGGCATGAATTTGAAAGACAGTCAAGTTACTCACATTCATGTTGTTCATAGGGTGGATAGCTGAGTCGTACAGAAATCAATATGAAGAAGATAAACAGAGGCCAGGCCACTTCAAGCAATAATTGACACTGAAAAGAGGGAAAAGAAACAGTCTTTTAAAAATCTTTTAAAATATTTAATTTATCCTCCTTTTGTCTTTGCATACTGGTCATTTCTGAGAAAAAAAAAAATTGCAAAATAAATAAATAAATAAATAGATAAAGCTTTCCCTTTTAGATTGAATCTCCTGTTTACAAAGAAAAACAATTATGTTCATATGCCATATTTTTTTCAGTCATTCCCCAATTCATGGATCCTCACCTTATTTCTAGTTGTTTGCTATCACAAAATGCTGCTATAAATATTATGGCATATAGGAGACATTCAGTCCCATTCCTCCCCGCCCCCCAAATCTTTGACATCTTTGGATATTTATCACTGTGGCTACATATAGGCAGTTTAATCCCTTTACTTTCACAATTCCCAAATGATATCCAAAACAGATTCATAGTTGCATCATATCAGTGCCCTTGTCTTCCCACAGACCCTCCAATTGTTCCCATTCTTATGATTTGCCAATCTGTATGACATAAAATAAAATCTCAGGGTTGTTTTCAGTTGAGATTGGTTTACAATAAGCAATATGCAATACATTTTCATATGGTCACTAACAGTTTCAATTCTTCTTTGAAAATTGTTTATATACTTTAAATATCCAGGACATTGATATCTAAAAAGCAAAATAGTTTTTTACAACCCATAAAAAAATAAAGCCAGTCTCTTCAACAATGAAATGTTTCAAACCACCTCCAATTGTTCACTGAAGAAAGCCATATACACCCAGAGAGAGGGATGCGAAATGTGGACCACAACATAACATTCTCATACTCCTTGATTGATGTTTGCTTACATTGTGTTTCCTTTATCTGATATATCGTTTGTGTAGATAAGATTTTTCTTGCACACCAATGATAAGTCTGGAAATATGTATACATATATTCGATTTGCCAATATTTTAACATAATTAACATGTAGTGGATATCCTGCCATCTAGGGGAGGGGTGGGGAGTTGGGGGGAAAAATTTGTAACGGAAAGCTATGTAAGGGTTATCGTTGAAGAATTACCCACACATATGTTATGCAAATAAAATAAAAATTAAAAAAAAAAAAAAAGAAATTAAATGGAATTGGGAGGGGGAGTTTTGTGGAAGCTGCAGATGACACATGAAAGTCAGCAGACAACTTAGAAGAAATTTAGAAATTCAAAAATGCAAATATATAGAAATAGTATTATATAATATCAAAGTATTGTTTTTAATTTTATAAAAAAATTTCAAAAAACAAAAAAGAAAAAATTCTCAATTTGCTGGTATGAAGGAAAGGTCAAAAAATTTTATGCAGATTTTACAGATCACAAAGACACCAGACTCATAACCCCTGCCATGTGGAAGGGATAACTGTAATGCTTCAGCCTAGGCCATAGATTACAGAATGTAGAACCAGAAGGAACCTTAAAATTCCATTCTACTCATTTTGCAGATGAGCAAACTAGAATCTAGAAAGATATAAATTAACTAAGTAAGTAGCAAATTTTGAATTCAAACTCATCTTTTGACTCTTAATCCTATATCATAACTATCCAGAAAGCAAAGGTTTTAGTTCCCTTTTGGAGAAGATCTATATTATATAGCTGTATCAAATGGACTTCATTCATTGCTAAAGTAACCAGTTTCTTTCTTTATCCACCTCCAAAAAATACCCTGTCAAACAACCTTTTATAAGAGAGTAAGTCACAAAAATGTAGTTACATTTTTGGATAATTGTCATTACTGTAACATCACTTTGGCTGACCTGCTTTAAAATCTTGTTAAATATTTAATACTGACTGATATATAAAATTTTTTAGAAATCTAGAACTTTTTGCAATTTGTATTTGATCCAGTGTGTGATATGGTCAGTAGCTATCACTTTATTTGAACTTGTATTAGAAGTTATCATTGTATGCACATTTCAATGAATACAGCTAGACTTTTTAACAATTAAACTTCCTCTTTCTTGTATCTTCCTCCTCCTCTCTTCTTCCTTCTTCATCTTCCTCCTCCTCCTCTTCCTTCTCCTCTTCCTTTTTTTTCTCACACACTCTTTCTGAAAATTCTCTCTTTCAATCAAAAGGATAACATGTCCATGTGTAACAATGTCAAACATCCAAGTGTTTGGAAAAAAATTAAAAGGCAAAGAAGGAAGAAGAGGCAAATCAAAGTCCTCCTATCCGTTCAGAACAGTTAGAAGAGGATACTTTCTCTAGAACTGGAAAGTTGTTGGCACATGATGGTTTTTAAATGCAAGGACTTTTGGTACTGAACTGAAATTCTACAGGTGCTTTAAAGGTTCCTTCCCCCACTTTACCATCAATTCTAAATTCATAGAATCATGGTTATTTGCAAAAAAAGTAGTCAGCTTAAGTTTTATGAATCAGAATAAGGAATGAAGTACAATACTAGATAAAAGTAAGAAAAATATTAAGTTGTATCAAAGTATTTTCTTCAAAAAGTTATTATGTAGTTTTGAATTCAGTTACTTTAATAAAGAATAACAGTATATTGCTTTTTAAAACAAGATGAATTTGTCCCTCAGATAAATGTATGCCTTTTTACAAAAGTTTAATTGGACTACATTATCATAACTTAGATACCATCACCACATGATGGCAACTTATCCTCATAAGAACAAAAGAGTAGAAAAAGAAAAAATAAAACAGGTTGAGTCCTGAAATTGAACAAGTGAAACTATAAAGCAATCAAGGCCTTATGACTAAAATACATACCATTTAAATTCTAACAAAGAGATAAAATTCAATAAATTAAACAACAAATCATATAAGAAATTTATTCAATATAAACCACCAGTAAGTATATTAAGGTGTCCATTACTCCTTAAATTTGGTTCTCTATAGAAGGGGATTTTTCACCCTCCCACTAAGTTTTCTGGAAGATTTCTTCTTCACTACTTCATTTTACTCATGCTAAAACAAAGACTTTTCCAAAATTCAACACTTTAGTCAATCCCTTGGCTGGCCTCACTTGATATGGCAAGCTTATGCTATAGTCTCTTAACATGTACATAAATAACCACTTTATGAACCAGGCACAAAATGAAATGCAAGTTATTTAAAAGCTAAAGATACAAGAGCCTAAATTTCCTATATAGGAATTTGCCAGCTTACTGTAGAAATAACTCTCTTGACCCATTGTAGTCAGGATTCAAAAGTATTGCCTTCAAATTTTTAATTTCATTCCAATGACTGTGAAAGTTAATGATTCTTAGAACATATGAGAATCTGAAAATGTTGTTTCACAACTATGTACTTCCTACTCGTTACAACAATCATAATAACCTGATATAGAATACTTTTGAAACCATAAATTTATCAGTGCATAGAAAACATATGTTGTCTCCACATGGGAATACATTAAAAATATTAATAAAATTGCTCTGGAGTTTATACTGCTACAATTTATAGCGGTCACCTCACAATTGCTAGTATACTGGTAGTATACCTTGACTCAAATATTAGTGTATTAAAGATCTAGTGTATGTTTTGTAAAGAAAAAAAAGATATTAACTTTTAAAATAATAGCTAACTTAAGCCTTGTATTTTTCATTGCTGGTACTTGCCTAGAGTATCATATTACAAATTCTTCAAGAGAAAGAGATTTTTTGGCTGGCTTACTGTACAAAGCACAAACTAGCCAAAAGGTATTAAATGTAATTGAATTTTTAAAATAACAATTCACAAAGAAATTAACAAGTGAAAATTATATCTACCCAAATTCCCGAATGTTGAATTTAAAGAGAGACACACACAAACTCTCTACAATTCTAGGGCGTCTTTGTTTTGAATATAATTTCCCAAGCAATACCTTTCTTCCAGAAGGAACTGACCACAAGGGTTCAAGATTTATAAAGGCTTTATAAGTCTCTGAGGCTGTTCAGGCATAGAGAGCAGTCCTAAGATTTCCAAAGGAAGTAAATGATACTACTCTGGGTTTCTTTTCAAAATCTCAAAGCACTTCCCAGACTTATAGGGAGGGTTGTTAAATACTGGAATGGGTCTGGAATAATTTAAGTATGACTATATCTAAAGGTGAGAGCTAGACATTGTAGCTTATTAAGGGCTCATCCTGCCCAATTATTTCTAATACTCTCTAATTCTAAGTATGTACAACAACCAGGAAGAAAGGACCCCTTCTTTTACAAAGCCGAAACCCAGTGAGGCAAAAAGATTTGCCAAAATGCTTTCAGCATGTTTCAGAATAATCCAGGTACTGGACTCAAGTCTCTTCATTCTTGGTCTTTGTTCTAACCACCAGACCACACTTCTGTTTTATAATAATGATGATAATAATATCTTCCATTTGTAGAATACTTTATGGTTTTTGAAGAGCTTTTATAGTTTCAGAAGAAATAGGTAAGTGTCATAACAGATTTAGACGAGTTCACCTTAGAACAAGAAGTCACAGAACCATGGGTTTTAGAGTGGGAAAAGAGTCTCAGATGATATTTAATCCAACAGCTATCTGAAGGGAAAAAGGGCAGTGAGGTGGAACAGTAGTGACCTTGAAGTCTGGAAGCCCTGAGTTCAAATACAGCCTCAAGGACTTAATAGTTGTATAATTCTGGGCAAGTTGTTTAATTTGATTTGTCTGAGTTTCCTCATCTGTAAACTGAGCTAGTGAAGGAAATGGCAAACTGCTCTAGTATTTTTACCAAGAAAACCTCAAAAGGTATCACAAAGAGTCAGACATGACTGAAAAAAAAATGATTAAACAATGACCTGAAAAATAAATCTCCTTACCAATGAGCTCACAATGTTCCATCCTGCCTTATACTATACAGAGAGATTGGACCCTGATATCCTTACCCAATAATTGACATGGAACTCATTGAGTACTCTCTAAAGGCAGTACCTGGATATTAATACATTAATATTAATTATTAGTGGGGATTAAATAACGGTATTCATACTATAGTATTGCTCTACATTGAAGGGGAAAAAATCTGCTTCTCTTTCAGTCTTATAGATCTCAATGCACACTGAGAAAATAGTTTTTATATGTCAATGAAGGAGAATAGTCCATTGCAATAGAGTAATCCATTCCTCAATTTATTCATGGCAATCTGTTAATCCCAAACTGTGTTTTCTAAATATGAACCAAGACCCCCCACTTCAAAAATGTCATGTAGTGTTAGGGAACTAAAAATAGCTTTAAAAAAATGAGCATGGGGGGATTCTGGGAAGATAGCAGAGTAGGTTGGTAAATTTCCAGCTCTCCTGATTTCCAAATAGAGCATATTTTCACCTCAGGGAAAACACAAACTAGTGAAAAATGAAGAAGATTGGGGGTAGAAGAGGGATCTGCAACTAGAGAAGATCTGAAGAAAGACCCAGGGCCATGATTAACTCCTGTGAAGTGCAAACACCTCCAGGCTAGCTCCACAGAAACAGCTAGCCTTGGGGCTAGCTGGGTGTGGCTTGAGCCTCAGCAAGAACCACAGAAACTGTCACCCTCCTAGAGTGCTCTTGGAATCTGGGTCTGAGACCAGAAAGACAAGAGGGAACCTTACCTGATTAGGAACACCAGGCCCTGCTGTGCTGCTAATTGGCAGGCCTGGGAGAGGAGGAACCAGCATACCCATGAGTATAGAAGCAATAGGGCGAGACCCTGCTGGCTGTGGGCACTTTCTGGAGGGTGAAACTCTTGGTTTGGGGTTCCTAGTTGAGGGGAGAACTAAAGTGAAGCTAGAGACACCATACCCCCTACCCCAAGATTAGAGGTGCTTACACTCATACCTCTTATTAAAAAAATGAACCAGCAAAGAAGAAAGAACCTCATCATAGGAACAGGGAAGACCAGGATTCATTTTCAGAGGAGGACACTAAAATTAAAAAAAAAAAAAAAAAAAAAAAAAAAAGCTTCTACGCCAAAGAGTAACATGAAATGGCTCCCTGTCGAATTTAAAAATCAAATGAGAGACATTGAGGAAAAACTAAAAAAAAAAAAATCCAAGAAAAAACAAGAAAATTATGGGGGGAAAAAACTAGAAAAGGAGTTACAGAGTGTCAAAGATTAAAATAACTCTTTGAAAATCAGAATTGGCCAAGGGGAAGGCAGTGAAGATGTGATACACCAAGAAATAACAAAAAAGATTATAAAAAATGAAAAAACAGAATATGAAATGTAAGAAAAATGACAGATTTGGAGAAAAGATCAAGCAAAACTATAAGAATAATTGGACTGCCTGAAAATTGTGACCAAAAAAAGAACCTTGACATAATAGTGCAAGAAATAATCCAAGAAAATTGTACTGGAGTAAGAGAGCATGATAGAAAAGTACAAATAGGAAAAACAAAAAAAACAAAAAAAAAAATCCTACTGATCACCACCTCAGCAAAATCCTTTGTGTTAAACATAAAGGAACATTATTGTCAGGTGTTAAAATCCCCAGATCAAAGAGAACATATTCAAGAAACAAGAAAAAAAGCAATTCAAATATGCTGCAGCTAATAAGAATTGTGCAGGACTTAGCAGCAGCCACAACAAAAGTTGTGGAATCATATCTACCAACAATCAAAAGAACTAGGCCTATGGCCAAAAATATCATATGCAGCAAAATTATTGATAATATTATACAAGAAAAATGGATATTCAATGAACTTGTAGATTTTCAGGACTTTCTATCAACCAAACTAGAACTTAATAGAAAATTTAATATATAAAAGCCAATATCAAAAACCAATTTCAAGGAACTCAATATGGATAAATTGTTTTTTTCCCCTATGGGAAATTTATAGAATATGTTTAAAATTGACATTAACAATATGACAGATCAAAAGAAAGACTAGGGCAGAGTTAAAGTAAAAATAGTAATTATATCATACAAATGAGATGCAGAAGAAGAATAGACAGAAAGGCATTAGGGGTGGAGAGGAGGACTCCTAGTTCTGAAAACCTACTCCTATCGGGAATGGGTTAAATAGGCAAACACTACATATATACTATGAAGGGTATAGCACCCTCCAAAAGCTATAAAGAAATAAGGGAGAAGGAATGGGCTGACAGGGAAGTAAAGGGTGAGGGAAAAAGACAAGGAAAGGATTGGTGCATGGGAGGAGGTTAAGTAATAACAAGGCAAGTTAGGAGCTGAATTTAATAAAAGAGTTAGCAAGGATAGGAAAGATATGTGTGTGTCTATATGTGTATATGAATGTGTATGTTTATATCTACATATGTGTATATTAAAAAATCCTTTCTTAACTATAGTCAGCTTTGGGGTGAGGTGAGAATGAAAGGGGAAAGGGAGAATAAAGTAACAAAGGTGTGCAACAGAGAACAAAAGAACAATTTACCAGGATGTAAAGAAAAGATGGACACTATGAATAAAATTTCTTCTACTAATATATATATACTTTCTTAAACTAATATTTGCTGTTATATATTTTGAATTCTTGGTGTTCTGCAGGGCACATGACAAGTCTCAAATACTATCTAATTAAAAATACATACTACATGTGGACAAGTTTTTCTGTGTTGGAGAGCTATCTATATTCCATGTTGTTTATTTTATAACCATTTCTATCCATTTTCAAAGATAATCAATGACATCATATATCTTGACTTGAACATGATTTAGATTTATTTTTAAATTGTTTTATTTTTATTTAAATTGTTTTTATTTATTTAATAAAGTATATTGACTTTATTAAATACACATTTCTTTATGAATCATATTGGAAGAGAAAAAGCAGAACAAAAGGGAAAAACCATAACAGATAAAATTAAAAGAAAAAAGAAGTGAACATAGCATGTTGATTTACATTCAGTCTCCTTAATTCTTTTTCTGGGTGCAGATGGCATTTTCTATTTAAAATTTATTGGAATTGCTTTTGATCATTGAAGCACCAATGCTTCTAAGAAGAACCCGGTCTTTCATAGATGACCCTCACTCAATCTTGCTGTTACTGTGTATTATTTATTCCTGGTTCTGTTTGTTTCCTTCAGCATCAGTTCATGTAAACCTTTCCAGGCCTTTCTAAAATCAGCTTGCTCATCATTTTTAATAGAAGAATAATATTCTATTACCTGCATGTACCACAACTTATTCAGCCATTCTCTAGTTGAAAGGCATCTACTCATTTTCCAATTCTTTGCTACCACATAAAGAACTGCTACAAACATTTTTGCACATGTGGGTATTTTTCCCTCCTTTATGATTTCTTTGGGATATAGATCCAGTAATGGTATTGCTGGGTAAAAAGGTATGCATAGTTCTAAATTGCTCTCCAGAATGGTTGAATTATTTCCTAACTCCACCAACAATGCATTACTATCCCAGTTTCCCCACATCCTCTCCAACCAATCATATTTCCCTGCCATTTTAGCCAATCTCAGAGTTGTTTTAATTTGCATTTCTCTAATCAATAGTGATTTAGAGCATTTTTTCATGACTATAGATGGCTTCAATTTTGTCATCTGAAAATTACTCATATCTTTGACCATTTATCAATTGGGGAATGACTTGTATTCTTATAAATTTGACACAGTTGTTTATATATTTTAGAAATGAGATTTTTATCAAAAATACTGGCTGTAAAGATTTTTCCCCAGCTTTATATTTACCTTTTAATATTGTTTCTGTTGGTTTTGTCTGTGCAAAAAATTTTTAATTTAATGTAATCAAAGTTGTCCATTTTTCTAGTTCTTTTTTGGTCATACATTTTTTCTTCTCCAGAGAACTGATAGGTAAATTATTCCTTGCTCTCCTAGTTTGCTTATGGTATCACCCTTTATGCCCAAATCATGTATCCATTTTGACCATATTTTGGCATGAGGTATGAGATATAGGTCTATACCGAATTTCTGACACATTATTTTCCAGTTTTCCTAGTTTTTAAATTGTGAGTTATTATCCCAGAAGCTGGAGTTTGGGGGTTTATCAAAGACAAGATTCCTGTAAGCAATGATTATTGTGTCGTGTGTATCTAACCTATTTCACTGATCCACCACTATATTTCTTAGCCAGTACCAAATGGTTTTGATGACTGGTAGGTCACCATCCTTTTTTTTTTTCATTAATTCCATTGATATTCTTGACCTTTTGTTCTTCCAATTTTGTTATTATTTTTTCTAGGTCTACAAAATAATTTTTTGGCAGTATGACTGTGAATGAAATGGGAAACTGAGGACTTCTCAGAATAATAACTGTGAGGGATTGATGTGGTTTCTCATAGGAAATCACTAACTAAAACACTGCAGGAGGGAATTAAGTATAGCTCTTTAGAATTTCAAAAGCAGACCCAACCTTCGACCTGGAATCCTATTTTAGAGAAGTCGGGTAAATGTATATTGTGATAAAGTTGGGTTTGAACAAAGACCCCCAGAAACAGAATAACTACATCTATTTAAGCTAATATGTGATGATAAGCAAGCAGGAAAGCAGGGAATACCTTGTTCTGGAGATTGACAGGATGGGGGGACAGGTCTTGAGTGCCTATAACTTCTGTGCCTATAAATCCCATTATCTGAGTTGGCAAAGGTGGCCTCCTTCCCCTGGTTTGTCTGGGGGAAAGACCTCCCTAGAATCTAATTCTAATAAACTTCTAATCTTCACTTTGAGAGATCTCTGAGTAATGATTTTGAATTGGGAGTTGCATTTTAGCCCACACAACTGGTATGGCACTGAACAAGTAGACCAGTTTAGGTAGCATTGTCATTTTTATTTTATTAGCTCGACCTATTCATGAACAATTGATATTTTCCCAATTGTTTAGATCTGACTTTGTGTTGTAATTGTATTCATATAGTTCCTGGGTTTGTCTTAGCAGATAGACACCATTTTGTCTACAGTTATTTTAAATGGAATTTCTTTTTCTGTCTCCTGTGGTTGAGCTTTGTCAGTAGTATCTAGAAATACTGATGATTTATGTGGATTTATTTTATATCCTACAACTTTGCTAAAACTGTTAATTGTTTCAAACAAGTTTTTGGATGATTTTCTAGGATTCTCTCAATATACCATTATATCATCAGCAAAGAATAATAGTTTTTATCTCCTTATTGCCTATTCATATCCTTTAATTTCTTTTTCTTTTCTTATTACTAAAGCCAACATTTCTGGTTGCAATATAGAATAATAGTGGTGATAATGGGCATCCTGGTTTCACTCCTGATCTTATTGGGAATGTTGTCTAGCTTGTCTCCATTACAAATAATGCTTGCTGTTGATTTTAGTTAGATACTGCTTATTATTTTAAGGAAAACTCCTTTTATCCTTATGCTCTCTACTATTTTTAATAGGAATGGGTGCTGAATTTTATCAAAAGATTTTTATGAATTGAATTTAAGTGAGGCAGTTACATAGTTGTCTGCCTCACTCTCTCAGTCACTGAAGTCCAGTGCAAGAAAAAAGTCAAGATGTCTGGCAATGGCCCAGGATGTAGTGGATGACTTTGATGAAGTTCTACTCATTCCACAGCACTCTTAAGCTGCCTTTGTGGTCACTGTAACAATTCTTCTCAACCACCCGTTCTGATGGTGGAAGTCTTCACATACTTGGGTTAGATACTCCATTAACTCACCACACTTTTGAAGTCTGTTGATTACTCTCACCCTGGTATAGCCCATCTTCCCAAGATTAGCCCAAGACAGTTTTACTGGAAAGTATCTGATGCTCATGAGGCATCTTCTTGGAGCCATAGTTGGGTTTTAACCCAATGGGGCTAAAGGAGAATGAGCAACTCTGAAAAGAGCTCAGCAATCCCTCCCACCAGAGATGTTAATCCTCCCTAAAAGATCTCACATACCCCAGCTTTATTACATAAACCAAACAATAGGCAAGTAAATCCCATTGTATTCTACCCCCCCCCACAACTATCAAATCTTTTTAAATTCCTAGAATGTCAGATCTAGAATCCCTCTTATTGGTCTAAGCCAAAACCCTAGTTTTGTAGGTGAGATAAGTGAGGCCCAAAGAGGCTGTGACTTGCTCAAACAGTAATTGACAAAGCTAGGATTTAAATCTTGTGCTTTTTTTGTATTGTGATTCCTCTCCTCATTTAATTGTGTCATTCTGTCCTATCTTTCCTATTTTTGCCTACCACACATAAATATTATAATTTCAAAACCTCCAAATCCAACTGAATCTAACAATTCCTATTTGTGGTATAGTAAATTTAAAAAAAAATAAAAATAAGGCTATAGGCAGGGGCAGATTAGTACCATATTTATTTTGTAATTCTTACAATGGAAAGCCACATAGTGGGTGCTTATTAAATATTTGATGAATGAATTCTCTAATCACTTTCAGAGGAATCTCTTGACATATAATGATGAGCTTTAGATAAGATGTTTTAATAATTATAATATTGGGGGCAGCTAGGTGGGGCAGTGGATAGAGCACCAGCCCTGAAGTCAGGAGGAATTGAGTTCAGGTCTGGTCTCAGACACTTAACACTTCCTGACTGTGTGACCCTGGGCAAGTTACTTGACCCCAATTGCCTCAGGAAAAAAAATAATATGTGTATATGTATATAGATGCATATATATCACATATTTCTATATTGCTCTATAATTTATAAAGTATACTCATTCATTGTTTCAATAGTCCATAGATAATGGGTATAAATGTTTTGTGAAGTCTAAAGCAATATACATCATAATCTCATAAGTCATGTGAGGTATAGATCAAAATATATATTTTTTTTCTAATCTCTCTGGACCTCAATTTCTTTTTTTTTTAATGGATTAAAAAAAAACTTTAAAATAAAAAAGAGGATTAAATTAGTTGATACCCTAAGTTATTTTGAAATTCAGTTCTTCAACTGTGTTGACCAGGTTCCATACAAATCCATGTAATATAATTTTAACTGGGCTCTCCCTGCTGTATGGCAATACTTTTATCCTTTTCCATTTACACTCTTCTAGCAGTGGCTTCAAACTTCTTATGTCTTCAAGCCTCCTAACCCTTTCCTCTTGAAATAGGAAACTCATTAGCTCCCTCTCTCAGTGAAGGAAGGAAAGAAGAGGAACTTCTTTCTTATATCCTAGCCATTTGAACTCCCCCTTCTGCTCTGTTCTATAATTTTTGTTCTCCCTCTAATCCTTACCCTCCCCTATCATACCTTTCACATATCCAATTTTTTTCATTATTAATATAGTCTCTGACCAAGAATGACTCTTCTTGTCAAGGCCTGATGCCATGAAAAATACACTAAATTTGGAATCGGACAATCTGCAATCCCACCTTTGCTATTTAGTGCTTCTGTGAATTTGGTCAAACAACTTAAAATTTTCTGGGCCTTAATCTTCCCAGAACTAAAATGACCAGGTTGGATTAGATTATTGCTAAAACCTCTTCCAGTCCCAATTCTGTAATCCTACTTATGCATTTGATTACTGCTCCTTTTAACATCTAAAGGAATGTGCCCTTTGGTCATCTCCATAATTTGTTTTCAGTCTTTTCTTATCCACCAATTCACTTTCAATCAACATCATTTACTTGCAGAAGCCTCTTACAAACTTAAAAAAAATTCTAGATGGTTGCTTTCCTTACTTCTCATTTCTCAAATCCTTGCAGTCTCCTGACTAACACTCCACTGAAGCTGCTTTCTCCAAGATAAAGAGTCCTTAATTGTCAAATAAAAATGTCTTTTCTCGGCCTTCTCCTCCCAATCCAGTTTTCTTGGTTTTCCTGCCTGTCTGATCATTCTTTTTCAAACTCCTTCCCTTGATTATCTCTGTCCATAACTTACCACCTACCCCTAGAGAAAAATTATTTAATGCTGGTCCTTTTTCTCATTTTCTATACCCACTGCAATTTTATGAGTTTCAATTACCATTTCTACTCAGATGCAACCCTACTCTCTCCCCTTATCTCCACACAGAAATTGTTGCAATCTTTCCTTGTCTCTTCAAGCTTCCTTGAGGAAGTTTCATAAAGTAATGATTTCAAAAGTTTTCATTGTATTGGAAATTAAAACCATCAAGAGCCTGCAGTATCTATCCACTTGGATGTCCCATTGGCACCACAAATTCAACATGTCCAGAATGAAACCTATGACTGATCTTCTCTCAACTCTTCCTTATGTCGATGTCTCCACCACTGGCTTTCCAATCACCAAGTTCCACTTTAAAATTATCCTGACTCTTTACTCTCCCTTTTCCCTGTCCTGGTCATATCCAATCAGTTACCAAGTCTTAGTAATTGTATTTCTGCATCTGTCTCATTTATCCCTTCCTCTCCACTCATAGTTTCCCTACACACACTAACTAAAGGCCTCCTAATTGTTCTTTCTGCTTCTAGTCTCTCCCTTTTCCAATTCATATTCCACAAGGCTGCCAACTAATCTCACCAAAACACAGGTCTCACCTTATCATTTTACTGTGTTTCACAGCTATTGATGACCTCTAGGATAAAGTAGGAACTCCTTAGCTTGGTATTTCAAAGTCTTTACCATCCTACCCTCAAGCTTCTAGACTTTTTCTGTAATACTCTTTCATGAACTCTGTTTTAAAGTCAAATTGGCTCATCTAGTGTTCTCCAAACTTGCCATGCCATATATTATCACCTTCCCTTTATTTAAGCTGTCCCACTTTTCCTAGGTGGCACAGTGGATAGGATGCTAGACCTGAGGTCAAGAAGATCAGTTCAAATACAACTTCAGGCACTTACTAGCTCTGTGATTCTAGGCAAGTCACTTCATCCTGTTTGCCTCATTTTCTCATGTATAAAATGAGCTGGAGAATGAAACTGGAGAATGACTCCAGTTTCTTTGCCAGTAAAACCCCAAATGGGGTCACAAAGAGTTGGACACAACTGGAAAGACCTGAACAACCTCTCCTGAAATGCACTCTTCTGACCTCTGTCTCTTAGAATCAGTTCTTAGCTTCTTTCAAGGCTCAGCTCAGATGGCACCTCCTACAGGAAACCTTAACTGATTCCCGCTATTTGGCAGTCTTCTCTTCATCATCAAAGTGCTTTGTATTGGCTTATCTGTTTAAGTGCATTTTATTCACATACCTATCCTCCAATTTCTAATGAAATCTAAATTCCTCAATGCCTGGAACTAGTTTTGGTTTTTTATGCCAACAAATGCTTATTGAATTGGATGGAATCATATTGTGACTTTCCTAGGTTCACACAGCTAGTAAGTAATATAAGAGATGGGATTCAACCCTCAAACTTCCGATTTCAAGTCTGGGAAGTCATTCCCTTATTTTTACGCTCCCCACTTGTGTCATCTGTGTGTGATCTGTCTCCCTCTCTTGCAATGGCCAGCATGTTGAAGGAGGCAGGAATATCTACTTGCATGCAGTAAGGCCCCTGTGCAACCTAGACTCATTCTACATCTTCCTTTTATTCACTCTCTTGTCCCTGTTTTTGCTGTCACTGGAACCTCCATTCTCTTCATCCCTTGGTATCTTAGATAACTATTCCCATTCTGACTACACTTTCCTTTCTTTCCCACCTCAAACCAACAATTAGCTTTTTCAACTTAATACTTTTCTCTGTTCTTAATCCCTTGGGTTTTCTTGTTCTATTACTGTCCTTCCTTTGTTTCTTTCTTCTTTGGATCTGCCTCCATTTACCACCTCCACAATGACTGACGATTTTGTTGAACAGACCTGGAGAAAGTCTCTAATGTGCTGATGGGACATATTACAAATTCACATTATCTAATGATGGCATTAGATCATTGAAGCTTCTTTCATCTAAGCTTGAATCTCTATAGGTACCTTCTCTGCTTCCTACAACGATGTCCATCAAACTGATTATTTTCCCCTAAACCTTCACTAGACTACCATACACTCAATCTACCATCCTAGCACTCTCTTCCCTTACTAAAAAAAAACTCCTTTCCTCCCTGTCTCATCAAGCCCTTTCTTCCTTTGAGATGAAGCTCAGGCTCCATTTTCTGCCAAGAAACCATCATTTGCTAGTGCCCTACCTTTGAAGCTACATGTTTCTATTTATTAAGTTTACATTGATAATGTGCATTTATATGTATTTTTCTCCTCCTTTAAAAAAGTCAATTCATTGCAAATAGGCTGTTTAATTCTTTGTACTTGTGTTCCCAGTGCCTAGCACAGTGCCTGAAACAATTGTCCAATTGAACATTTTGACTCTTCATGGGCAGTGCCTTCTACCTTGGCAAAGGTAATGAAGTAGTTGGCCATTTCCTTTTCCAACAGATTAAGGCAAACAGAGGTTAATTGACTTGCCCAGGATCACATAGGTAGTAAGGTTTGAGTCTGGATTTCTTGGAATTCAGGTCATCCTAAATCCAGGCTCAGCAATCTATCTACTGAGTTACCTAAATGTCTCCTGATTCATAGCAGCATTAAATAAAAAACAGAAAAAAAGGCCAACTATTGACTGACTGATTTTTAATCTCATTACTTCTAATTAATAGGCTATGGAATATACAGAAAACATATATTAGTCTAACAGGATTGTCAGATAGTCCTAGAAAAGGGGTCTTAGCCTGAAGTCTGTAAAATTGCTTTTAAAAAGCTATATATGTATTTCAAAATAACTGATTTCTTTTGTAATCCTGTATATTTTATGTTATACATTTAAAAACATGAAGCTGAGAAGGGGTTCTTAGATTTCACCAGACTGCCAAAGCAGGCCAGAACATAAAAAAGTTCAAGATATCTGTTGTTATTTTTGTTGAGTTGTTTCTTTGTCACCACATTTGGGTTTTTTTTTGTCAAAGGTACTGGAGTGTTTTACCATTTCCTTCTTGAGTTCATTTTATAGATGAAGAAACTGAGGCAAACAAAAGTGTCACACAGTGAGTAAGTATCTGAGGCTGCATCTGAAGTCAGGAAGGTGAGTTTGTGACTCCAGGCCCAGAGTACTATACACTGTATCTAAGAGCTACAGGACTTCCCATAGGAAACATGTCACCCAACAAGAATATGGAAACAGGCATAAGGACTCACTATGCTGAGAACTGAACTCAAAATCAGAAAGCCTAGATTTTTTTGGTAAATAATAGCTTTTTATTTTCAAAATATATGCAAAGATAGTTTTCAACATGCCCCTTGCAAAACCTTAAGTTCCAAATTTTTCCCTACCTTCTCCCACACCCCACCCAGATGGCAAGTAATTAATATATGTTCAACATGTGCATTTCTTCTATAAATATTTCCACATTTATCGCTGAACAAGAAAAATCAGATCAAAAAGGAAAAAAAGATGATAAAGAAATCAGAAAGCACGCAAACAACAACAAAAAAGATGAAAATACTATGCTGTGATGCATATTCAGATCCCATGGTTCTATTTCTGGATTCCAATGGATCTCTCCATCACACATCTACTGGAACTGGCCTGAATCACCTCATTGTTGAAAAAAGCCACATCCATCAGAATTTATCATCACATGATTTTGTTGTTGCCGTGTATATTGATCTCCTGGTTCTGCTCATTTCACTCAGCATCAGTCCATGCAAGTCTCTCTAGACCTTTCTGAAATCATCCTGCTGGTCATTTCTTACAGAGCAATAATATTCCATAACATTCATATAAAATAATTTATTCAGCCACTCTCCAATTGATGGGCATCCATTCAGTTTCCGGTTTCTATTCTAGCCACTATAAAAAGGGCTGCCACAAACATTTTTGCACATGAACAGTCTGATAGCCCTTTGTGCATAGTTCCATATTACTGTCCAGAATGTTTGGATCAGTTTATGACTCCACCAAAAATGTATTGGTGTCTCAATTTTCCCACATCCCCTCCAACACCTGTCATTATCCTTTCCTGTCATTTTAGCCAATCTGACAGGTGTGTAGTGGTACCTCAGAGTTGTCTTAATTTGCATTTCTCTGATCAATAGGGATTTGGAGCATTTAGAAAGCCTAGATTTAACTGTGGCTCCATCATAAATAAATTGACTGGATGACTCCAGGATTTCTCACTTCACCTCACTGGGCATCTATTTAATCATGTGTAAACAACCCAACTTTATTATTTATATCTTAAGTTCTCTTTCAGGTCAATATTTTATGCTTCTGTGCATCAATCCTAAAATTCATTCTATAAGCTTTGCCAAATGCATATGACTAAACACATGGCAAGAACCCCAAAATACTGGTTTCACTATGAAGATAGCCATATGTGAATCTGATGGATCCAAGTTTCAATCCCAGTGCTAGCAGATCAGAGCTGTTAGGCCAGAAGGCTATGAAGTGAGAGTGAATGACCCACTGGAAAGGAGAAATTTGTTATATGAATTTACCATTTCTATACAGTTTGAAAAGAACAGAGAATGAGGAGTGGCTTATGCATCAGGCTAAAGTTTTACCTTTCCCCTAGATAGGTCATTGGTATCGGAAGTTAGTGGTTTTTTTAGCTTTTAAAGACATAGCTACTTGGATAGGCTGGATGGGGTGTTGGACCAAATCCCAGAAGCATATATAGCACTTAGGAAAAGTACATTCTGGATAGAGTCAGTATAATTTTTAATAAATCAAAACCATAAATGTATCTACTTTGGTTGACTTACAATAAGGTGAAAGCAGCAATTTACAGTCCCTAATTTATTCTTATGGAGTTTTCATCAAACATATACAACCACTATTTCAGTAGAAGCCCACCTGTCTCCATTCTCTCTGGAATCTAAGTCAGTGGATAAAGTTATATAAACAAAGTACAAATAAGGAGAAATACAAGGATTTCTTCTCTTTCCTAAAAAGAATTCTTCCACCTGTGCTTTCATCTATCTCCTGGTTATCATTCAGGATCTTGCTCCCTTCCACATTCCCTCTTGAATCTTCCATCTCACCCTGTTCAGTGGCTTATTTCCATTTGCCTGAAAATATACCTTATCTTAAAATGATCTTCATTTGACTGCTGTCTCTCTCTTATCACCTTTATACTTCCTCTTCATTTCTAAACTTTTTAAATAAATGATTTTTATCAAGATTCTCAGCAGGGGACAAGAGGTCAACTTATCCTGCAAACATTATGGAAACCAGCAGAGAGCAGTGGAGTCCAAATAACTAAGATTAGCTTAGATAATCCAGGAAGTGTGGAATTCATAGGGGGAAGTAAAGCCATTGAGGAAGGCAGGTATCATTATCTGATAGTAAATTAATAAATATTTACTTAAAACTACGATGTGCCAGCACTGGGTTAACCATTGGGATAGCAAAAAAAAAAAAAAAAAAAAAAAAGCATACTCTTTTGAATGAAGAAGAGAAATATAGCAAAGTACCAGAATCCAAGAGTCAATGTAATTGTAAACTAGGAACTGAAGAGAGATGAAATTGAAGTGGATAGTCCAAAAAGGACCGAGGGAACATAGGTCAAAAGCATGATCAAGTTGGAAAGGGATGGTGAGAGTAGGTCACAGAAATATCAAATATTAGACTCTTCACTTTTATGCTTTTGGAAACTGTGTCTTAGTGACATAAAATGAGGCAGGTCACACAGATTAGGGAGAACCAAGACTAAAATTCAACTCTTCTGATACCTCCCCATACCCATCTTCAAAGCTCTTTTCCACAACATACAATTTATAAAATAGAAATGAAAATATAACTGTCTGCTAAAAAGGTTCAGGTGGTTTGAGGGCTTTCTTTGGACAGAGCACACTGGTCCCACCCACTCCAAGTATCAAGGGTATTATAACTGGAATCCCTTCAGCTGCCTCTACTTCATCATCCCCTCCCTTTTTAACCCTTTGCATTCTGATTCCTATTTCACACACACACACACCCCTCTCTCATCTAGTGCACTTTACTAATCTTTTTCCATCTCATTGTCTCTGCAATCAGTGCCAAGCATTCCCCTCCTTTACATTCATGTTTGAAACATTAACTTTATGAAAATAAATCCATGAAGAATTAAAATATATTTATATATCTTCAAAATCCCCTTTAAAATGTTTTATGGGATTTGAAAAACCTAGTTAAGAATTCATAAAAACTTAAGAATAAATTCTTAATATTTTGCAAATATACTCTAATTATATTTCTGAATTTTAAAAAACAAGTTCATATATACACACATTCTAGAGTTATTTTTAATAGACTTACATTTTCTAATATATAAAAAAACTTGGAAAAACAATCTTGTTAATTTCTCTCTGGCAAACTCTGAGTGTATTCTATTCCAATAAATGGGTCATTCATAGTATTTTAATAAGAAATTAATTCCAATGGCTAGAACCCAAGAAGAAGACTCAGGAAACTTGGGTTCTAATCCTGAATTCCCAACTAACACCATCATCTACTTTGGCAGGTCAGTTTAACATTCTGTGCCTCAATTTCATCACAGTATTGCTTGCTTCTTGGGGATTCTGTAAAGAGACACAAACAGCTGCCACAGGATCTTGGATTCAGAGCTCATTTCAATATATATATCGTTACCTCATGGTTCACTATCCCCATCTCAAAACCTCCCCAGTCCAACGCATCCTACGCAATGATGCCAAAGTAATCATCTTAATATACTGCCTTAATCATATTACTCCTCTGCTCCAATCCTTTCAAAGGTGTCATACTGCCTGTTGAATAAGGTCTAAATTCCTTATTCTATTATTCAAGGTTACCTGAAATGTGGATTTATAGGTTTATTTCACCTGTTTTTTCATCAGTAAAATGGGAGCGGATACTTGTATCACTAACTTTATTATGTTGGTATGAGGAGAGCTCTTTGTTAAACTATGCTATTGTTTTGTCATTTCAGTCACATCCAACTTTTATAACCACATTTGGTGTTTTCTTGGCAGAGATACTAGAGTAATTTGCCTTTTCCTTCTCCAGTTCCTTTCACAGATGAGGAAACTGAGGCAAACAAGTTTAAGTTACTTATCAGTAACATAACTAGAAAGTATCTGAGGGTAGATTTGAACTAAGGTTCTTCTGAGTCCTGGCCAAGCATTCCAGGCACTGTGCCACTGAGCTGCCCTTACTAGTATAAGGATTAATTTCCATCTTTTACAGATAAGGAAACTCAGGTTGAGAGGTTAAATCACTTGCCCATCCTAACAGAGCTTGCAGAGATCTTTAATTCATCTTCCTGATTCCAAGTCTCACCACTAGCTATTATATCTGATTTTTTATTTTAGTTACTTGGGTAATATCTTTTCCTATCTACTAAACTAGAAAATTTCTGAAGGGAAAGACCTATTCTTCTTTCCATTTCATATTCCTCAGCACAGTACCCCGAACATAGTAGACACTGCTGAATTGTATCATAATTACCCAGACCTTTGGATGGCTCAGCATATTGGAATTTATATGGATACAATATTTGATTTTGCAATATATACCAATATGCTCTTAAGATACTGCTGTTGTATTTTCAAGAAACTTCATTCCAGCTACTGACCTTCCATTCAAACATCTCCTCAGAGAATATGATGCTCCTCCACCACAGGTCCGGGAACAATCACTCCACTCACCCCAGGCATCCCAGCCACCATCCTTATCTTCATCTGACCGTGTAATTCTTGATGTCTACAAATAGGGCAAAAAAGGACACAGAATAAAATGTAAAATGTTTAAGTCTTCTGAGTGTTCCCCGCCCTTCCCATCTTTTCCTATGGGTATCCAAAGGAAGTGAAGCATCTTTGAAATGTTTAACTTTTAAAATTATTATTTTCTCATGAGAGAATGACGGCAGAAAATACTATCAGAACCTAGGGGCGTTCTAGCAATGAGCACTATAATTTGATTAAGGTCAAATTATTTTTCCTTAGAACACATCTCTGAGGAAAATAAGAAAAAAATTGTTATAGGCATACCTCATTTAACAGAAGGAATATGCTCCACATAGCCTTCTGTAAAATGAATTTATATAAAGAACATCATTACATTTGCCACCCAGTGATTTACATTGTAATTTCAAACATATGTTCCCCAGGGAGAAAACACTGAACCCAAACAAAACACAGTAACATTTCATTTTTCCATCTCTACTAGGGTTAGAAATTCCACATGAATGAATTTTCCAGACAACTGATATTTACCCCTTTAAGCAACAAGGTTTGTTTCGGTTTAATCATAGATGATTTTGAAATGAGAGGGATGGGTGGGAAGAAAGCAGTGGAAAGAGTTTGCAATTAAGAGGATCTGAGTTCAAGGGCTGGCTTGTGAAATGTTCATGAACAAATTCACAAAGAGGGCCATATTATCCTGAAGGAAATGATCCAGGATATTATACTTTGTGAATTGTTTCTGATTTTTAAAGGGGTTCCCCCCCCCCGTCTTTTCCCTTGCTGTTAGGCTATCAGCTGTTATTTCTTGCTGCTATCATAGTTCTGAAATCTCTTTGAACAACACAATACTAGGAAATAAACAGTAGCAACCTTACTAAAATACCCCTGTTTACTTTTAGTTGTTCTCACTTTTCTAATTATTCCTTCTAATCTTCTATGGACCCATGAACCAGATTGTTAGAAATGTGTGTGACTCTAAATGGGAAGAAACTCTAAAGAAGAGTTGTAAGATGCCTCCAGAAGTCAAGTGGAGGAGCTGAGGAGGAAGGGCTTCATGTTATCTTTTTTAAATACTCAGATGTAATTTCTCCTTTTTGACTCTGAACTACACTCAATATAACTGAAGATATCAACCATTTGGGGCACACATTGCTTGTTTCAGAATGTGCCTGATCCTAAAGAGAAAGAAAAAGTCTTACTTTCTACTACACATAAGGAAAAGTGTATTGAATTGGCAAGGCAGTAGGCCTTGGGATTACTGATGCTTAAGCTAGCATCAGTGGTCAGCCAAAGGACATCTCCTTGACATGGTCCATTGGGAACTCTTTAAACTATAGAACACAGCTACTGCTACTTGTTGCCCCCTTCCCTCAAACTAAGTTCACTGAGTGAAGACTATTGTACTTTATCAGAATGCCTTCCTCTGCCAAAATAAATCCTACTCATCCTTAAAGAAGCTGTTCAAATTAGGTGATTCAGGAATAGACTTGTGATGAAAGGAACCATCTTCATTCAGAAAGATGACCAAGGGGACTAAATGTGGATCACAACATAATATTTTCATGTTTTTTGTTGTTTGCTTGCTTTTGTTTTCTTTTTTGATCTGACTTTTCTTGAGCAGCATGATAAATGTAGAAATATGATTAGAAGAATTGCACATGTTAACACATATTGGATTACTTTCTATGTAGAGGAAGAGAGTGGGGGAAAGGGAGGAATAAAAAATTTGGAACACAAGGTTTTGCAAAGGGGAATGTTGAAAACAATCTTTGTATGTTTTGAAAATAAAAATAAAAAGTTATTATTAATTTTTAAAAAGATGCTGTTCAAATTCTCTCTTGCCTGTGAAATCTTTCTGAATCACATAATATTAGTATCAAGGCACCATATTAGGCACTGAGAAAAATCAAAGAAATATAAGACAAAGGCTCCTGGGATCACAGAGTTTGCAATCTATTTGGAGGGAAAGAACAGCACGTGAAGTGAGTAGTTCAAGAGAACTAAAAAGACCAAGCCTTTGCCAAATGAATTATGTAGACAGAGATGTTACAGATGTTTGGCAGATGATGGCAGAGATATTGCTAGAATTATTCAGAGGAGCAAGAGAATACTTAAGCCAGTAAGAAATGTTAGGTTAGTAAGAATATGTCTAGAGAGGGTGACTAAAGTGGTAAAAAGGCTAGATAGCAGATTAAAGGACCTAAAGATGTTTAGTTAGCTTCAGGAAAAGAAAACTAATGGAAGACAAAATAGCATCTCCAGATGTTTGAATGGTTGTCATGTTAAAGGGAAGAAGGAAAGTAAGGAGGCAGAGTTGTTCCCTAAGTGGGTAAGGGTAGGAGGTTGGTTTTAGAAAGGAGGGTGTGTTCAATGTAAAACTCTGAAGAGTTTGAGAAATCGGTGTAAAAAAGAGGTTATAGGATCTGGATCACTGTCGATCTTTAAGAAAGAAGTTTATAAGTGGTTTCTGGCCCCCAGACAAATATATGACCAGGGCCTGCATTACTTACACCTTTTACAATTTCCAAGGTAAACTAATAATAGATGACACAATCAAAATTCATTTTCTATCAAAACAAAATATAGAAACTCTGTTAGAAATAAGTGTTTCAGTATTGCCTAAACAGCGACATATGTTAAATGGGTTTTGTTGAACCCCACATAGACTTCATTCATTCAAAATAACTAAACTAAGAAAATTAGAGTTCTTCAAAAGAAATCCACTTTCTGCTTGGTTCCGTTGTCATTTCAACACAGCTGTCTCCCATCCTGGAGGCAGGGAGGTGATCATGAGCCAATCCCAGCTGTAGTTCCTCTAGGGGCAGGGACTAGCCCACACACCCAGGCTTAAAAGGCCACAGGTGTGCCCACTCAGGGAGCCAAACAAATCATAATTCTGTCTAGAATCGCCCTCCTTTGACCTGCCCATTACCCTGGTCTTGCTGACCCTTACTTTCACCTTAGAAGGATTCTCTCCCCTTTCTCAGATCCTATTTATAGATTTGTAGAATGGGGAAGTTTATCTAGCCAACATCACCAAGACAACATGAATGGCCTTTTGTGCCTGGCCCTTCCTAGGCAATTTACTCACTCTTTTTTACCTACTTTTTTGTCTCTGATCCTTGGTGAATTCAAGTTGTCTCATGGCATGGCTGAACTTCTTTTCCTTTCTGGTTTTAGTACCTACAGACCTGGGGCCCAGAATGTCTCTGCCAAAATAATGGGGAAGGAAACCCCAAATTGGGTCACAAAGAGTTGGACACAATTGAATAATAACAACAACAAAATCCTATAAAGTAGATGCTGTAATTATCCCCATTTTATAAATGAGGGGAATGAAGTTGAGAGGTTAAGTGATTTGTCATGGATCATACAATTAGATAAGTATCTGAAATGGGATTCAAACCCAGGATTTTTCTGACTCCAAAATTCATGTTTTCTACTATGCCACCTCTACCAAGAAAGAAACTAAGATCATTAAATCTAATTTTATAAATGAGAAAACTGCAGAACAGTGAAATCAACTGACTTAGTCCAAGGCCTGTTTCCTTTCAATGTCATACATATATATATATTTTTTGTCAAGTAAGATTTAGATCTGAGTGGGGACTAATTTTTAATGAATTGTTTCTGTTCAGGTATAATATTAAATTCAAGAGACATTCAGACCATTCAAGTAACTTTTTAGTAAGTCAATATCGCTTCAGGCAAACTGTTACGAGGCAATGTTGACTCAATACTCATTGCTAATAATTAAGTAGCTTATTAATTTGGATGCTAGCACCAATTAAATAAATTTTACTCCACCAATAGGGGCCCATTCTGAACTATTCTTTTGCATCTCTTTCCATAGGTTCATCACAAGGGGAGCACCCAGGAGGCTGGGTATACTCTTTGGATTTTTTTAATTTCATAAAAACTATGGAACACACTTGTGATCCATTATTTATCCTCTGCTCTTGTCACCTGACCAGCCAATCATCATTTTCAATCACACACATCTTTGATGACAACCTTTATTATTTTTCTTTTTAGTACTCAATTGTTAGATGGTGCAGTATGCTCACACCTGCCATGAAGGACTCTCTTTTTCAGTTTCCTGACCTCAAGATGCAGACAAACACAGACACACAGACCACTCCTCATTTGTGAATTTCTCCTTATTAGACACTTTTGACTTGTCTTAAAATTTGAATTTATTTATTTATAATATGAAAGCAGACAGCCTACACATCAAAGCTCCTCCCAGATGTTATCAGGCTCTCATCTCAAATATCTCAGTTCTGTGAAAGTGATCTACAACTGCCTGCATCAATTCAGGGAGGAGAAATGAAAACCTGCAAAATCTGGAAATGTCCAGTCTAGACAATACCTCTCATATAGTCTTCAATCTTCCTCTTCCAACCACAGCCTCAAGATCATGTGCTTGCATTCTCTTAATGATAAAGTTTTAACTATAACCTGCCTCTCTGAATTATTCAGAAGAATATCCTTCAGGTAGTTATGACCCCCAAGAAATTCTCTCTTCTTTTGCTTCTATGCTCCTGTTCTCATACTCCCCTTAACTCCAATATCTTAAGTATTTTCTCTTGTGTTTTGGCTAAATGCAATTTTAATAAGGACTGTTGCTTTTTAGCATTAATTACTGGTTTACTTCTTCTATGGAAATCTGTAAGTGCTTTCCCACCCCTTAAAAAAAAAAAGCTTCAACAGACTGGTGCATATATGTTGTATATTTTTAGGATTATTGTCAAGAATTTTATTTTCATTATATAGTTCAACTTTTACTAGATCTGTATATGCATTACTGAGTTAATAGCTCCCCTTATTTTCCATGGACTTGGCAGTTGTGCTTCAGCTGGATTGGTATGTTCATTACTGAGCTAAGAATTCTTTAAAGTCTATGTGCTAATTCTTTTGGGAGAGGATAGAAAGCAGTCTGGACCAGTGATTTCTTTAGCGGAGAGAATTCCTAGTATGGAAACTCTTCTCACCAATACAGATCTAGAACTCATCTGTCACTTGGAGTCTTAGAGATCTGGCTTGTACACTGAGATATTAAGTAACCTGCTGGTGTTCACAATGTTTAACTCCAGTTTTCCTGACTCCAACTCTATGCATTACATCTCAGTATTTCTTTATATGGTGATATCCCATTGAGCAGGGCTTCTTAAATTTTTTCTACTCATGACTCCTTTTTTAAAAAGCATGAGATATTTTTACATTATGATAGATATATAGGTATATAAAAGTTATATAAATCAAATATTTACTGATAAAGCATATGGGGTCAAATCTATAATCCCATATGGAGTCAAAATCTATAGTTTAAGAAGTTTTGTCACAGAGAATCTCTTTCTAAAACAAAATTTTATCATTATATTATAGGCTCACCTTTATAGTTATATTGTTACCAAGGCCTGCATAAATCTCAAGACTCCTGGCCAACAACAATTTGGAGGCGAACAGACTTGTTTGGTGAAAATTAAGCTCTTTTAGCTGATGTTTAGCCAAAGACTATTGAATTTAAGAGTCATGTGACCCATCCATGTCAGTTGATTATCATCATCATCAATCCTGGATAAATAAGTTATTAATAATCTTAGCTAAATCCTAAATGATACCTGTCATATTATACCTGTGGAGAAAGGAGGAATTTATGGTCAAAGAAGAACTAGAAAATATTATGAAATGCAAAATAGATAATTTTGACTACAATAATTTTTAAAGATTTTGATGAACAAAAACAAATGCAGCCAAGATTAGAAAGGAAGAAGAAAGATGGGAAACAATTTTTACAGCCAATGTTTCTGATAAAAGCCTCATTTCTAAAATATATAGAGAACTGATTCCAATTTATAAGAATACAATTCACCCCCTAATTGATAAATAGTCAAAGAATATTAAGAGACATCTTTCAGATAAAGAAATGTGCCCAAAGGGCTATAAAACTCTATCTAACCTTTCATCCCACAGTGTCACTACTTGGTTTATATTCTAAAGATATAATAAAAGAGGGGAAAGGACCCACATGTACAAAAATGTTTATAACGGCTCTTTTTGTAGTGGAAAAGGAACTGGAAATTGAGTGGATGTTATGAATGTAATGTCATATTTAATTATTCTACAAGAAATGATGAGCAGGGTGATTTCAGAAAAGCCTGGAAAAACTCATATGAACTGATACTGAGTGAAGTGAGCAGATCCAAGAAAACATTGTACACAGTATCAGCAAGATTATATGATGATCAACTGTGATAGACTTGGCTTTTCTCAGCAACACAGTGATTCAAGAAAATTCCTATTGACTTGGGATGGAAAATGCCATTTGCGTCCAGAGATAAAACTATGAAGATTTGATGTGGATCAAAGCACACATAGTATTTTCACCTTTTTTTTGTTTGCTTGCTTGCTTGCTTACTTTTTTTTCCTCCTGGTTTTCTTTCTTTTGGTCTGATTTTTGTTGCACAATAAGACAAATATGGAAATATATTTAAAAGGACTGCACATAATTAACCTATATCATATTACTTCCTGTCTTGGGGGAGGTAAGAGAGAGAGGGGAAAAAATTGGAAGACAAAGTCTTACAAAAATGAATGTTGAAAATTATCTTTACATGTATTTGGAAAAATAATATACTATTGAGGGAAAATAATATTGGCTGAAATAAGTATTTAACCTTTTCAAGGCAAAGATACTTGCCATTTCCTTCTCCAGCTCATTTTACAGATGAGGAAACTGAGGTAAACAGTAAGTCCTGATTCTAAGCCCAGTATCAGGCACTAGTAAATGCACATTTGCCTAAAACACTGTTTTATAGAAAACTCATTCAAAGTAAGTAGAAGCAATACAAGGATACTTTCAAAGTTCATCTGAAGAACTTTGGAAATGATTATGAAATATAGGAGACACTGGCACAAGACCTCCATGCCTAGTGTGCTTGCATCAAAGTAGGTGCTATGTTCTATGAGCAAAGCAGAATTGCAGTAGTTCAAAAGAACAAAAGAAACATGAGACATACAAATTTAGAGCTATCTCCATTCCAAATGTTCATTTGGACTATTTGTGCAATACCTTTTTGCCACAAACTCCTTGTGGCAGAGCCTTCTGAGTTTATATCAATCTGATCAGTCACAGTTGGACACATTGTACCTTGACCACAATACAGTGATATCATTTTGTTCCTCTGAGAAAGAAACACTACCTCCAATTTGTACTCTTGCTAACAGAGACATTGCTCTCAATCTAGATTGATAATAATCTGGAAGTCACCTTACTAAGAATACATTTATGATACCCAAGAACTGGATATTATATGGAGCCAGAGAGCATAAATTTAAACATTTACTGAGGGCTCACTATTTGCAATGAATGTGCTAAGCTTGGAGTTGGAGGAGATACCAAGATACATAAGACATAGTTACTAGACTCCAGAAGCTTAGAATCTAGAAAGGGAGATAAGACTTAAGTAGATAATTACAGTACAAATGAGAAATTATAAAATATGGGAAGTACAAGTGTTTTGTAATCAGAAGGAAAAAACCCTTCCAGATTTCGTAGGGAATTATGGTACCAACCAAGTAAGATTTCATAGGGCAAGTGAAATTTAAGGTGAATTTTAGGGAATGGGTAGGAAGCCCATAAGCAGAGATGATGAGAAGATACTGGTACATAAAGAACAAAAGGAGGAGATGGGAAAGAAGGGGGCACAATTAGCAAACAGTGATTAATCTATCAAGAACAAAAGAGAAAAGAGTGGAAGACAAAGGTTGTTTAAGATGCTTGCTGGGTCTATTTTATAAATTTTCTAGAACCTCTTTATTTTAGTCTGTCCTGGCAATTTTCATAGTCACTAAATTTAATCCTCAAAAAAAAAATTCTAGAATCTGTGGGTCAACTTTCCACATTCATTTCAAAACAAATATAGTGAATATACTAGACAATATTAGAAAAGGTTTGTACTATTCTGGGGTTTTGGGGGGAGGAGGATATCCCTAGATGAATCTCATTTACTGATCCATGTCACCTTTAATCTGGCCTGAGAAAGAACAAAAAATTTCCTAAACTCAAATCCAGATCTTCTTTCCATCCAAGGAAAGGAAATTGATTTCTCTTTCTGTTATAAGAACACAAGATAATGCTCTTATGCTTATGATCTTTGGTATTAGAAATGAAAATTCTCCCTTGCACTAATGGTAGAGTATGACCCACAAACAGGGAACACAGTCCAAAAGGAACCAAAAATATGTGATTCTAGTCAAAGTACATCATAAAGGATGGTCTCAAAAAAAAAAAAAGTTTGGACTGGATACCAGGAGACGTGGATTCTAAGGTTCAGCCTGCAAATAATTAGAAGTGACTATGGTAAAGACTCCCCAACTCAGGACTTCCCTGGTCAAGTTGGAGGCAAGCATGAGAGATAGCTTCCCTTATATAAATGAGCATCTTCAGCCTTCCCTTTTGTTGTTTTACATCACATTATCTTTATTGTACCCAGGGGAGATACTTCTAGGTTTAAATATACATTAATATGGTTCTGCTTAGCAGAGATTCTCAGGGTCAAAGCAATTGTTCAAAGTGGCTTTTATTGGATATTGAGAAGTTATATTTCATTTTTCACATGTCATTTTTGGTTACATCTGGGTAGGAAAGTAGTGGTATAAATGCTAAAGGCACTGGACTGGGAATTAGGAAACCTAGGATTCTAGCGTTTAGAAGTGCTACTTTGTGGCTGAGGGATGGAGCAAATGGCATTTCTTCTTCATATCATTGTTTCCTCTACTTCAAAATAAAGTGGTTCAACAGGTGATCTTTAAATTCTCTTCTGACTCTAACATTCTATGATCATTTCCTTAAAAACCAACTTAACTCTTTGTCCCCTTGCCCTAAGAATACTGATTTTTAAAAAGATAACACAATAAAAGTTTCATAAAATAATCATACTGCATTAAATCATTATTGGATAAAAGCCAGATATGTTAAATTAACAAAAAGAATGTATACAAGTTCACATTTTCACAATTACAGACTTAACTTATTCATGGTGAATATTAGATCATGAACACTGCAGCTACAATCTACTTCATCAACACCTTGAATTAATCAAAGATCAAGCTAAAGTAAAAACTGATTACACCCTTTAATTATCAAAAATACTATATGGATTTTTTCTTGTTTTTGATAAAGTTCTATTAGGTTAGATCAGATTAGAAATTTATGGAATCTCCGTAGGAGAAGCTCATTGATATAGTAAGGGCAAATAAAGGAATAATTAAATGTTTAAAGAAGCCCTATAATCTCCTTCCCTAGAATGTCTCCAATAAGGGAGATAACCAAGTGTCTTCTGTTCTTTCAAGCTAGAATCTGGACCAAGTGCAAGCTCACGGACTTATTTGGCTGACTTATGAAGAATGGTGGCCATGCAAATGGAATTCTGCCAGTAGCAGTAAGAACCCATTCCTTCATCCTGAAGTCCCACCCCAAATCCCTGCATTTAGATGTAGTTTTAGCCAGGGTGCTTAGATTTTCTGAAACTGGATTGGTTTATAGATTTAACTGCTTCAACATTTTAATAATAACGCCATAATAAAAACAGCTTTTAAAAACTGGCTGAGCAGGGGCATCAGAATTGTAAATTAAACCAACCAAACCATGGAAATTGGAATTAGTAAACCAGGGGGCCTAAATTGAGATTTTTCCAACATGTACTCTGGGATAGTTCATGGAATAAAAATAAAATTGCATTAGCAACATTTGCCTTAGACTTTGGCTTGTCTGGGGCCAGATGTCTGGTGAGCTTCACCTTCCCAAATGACACTTACCCTGAAATCAGAGGAGGGTCTAGCTGATGGATATGTATGGAACCAGCACAAACCTCAAATGGAGGGTGAATCTGATGAGGAAAATAGGTACAAGAGGCTGATGACAGAGCATGCCCTCTCAGTAAAAATAGAAAGAATTCCTAGCAGTGGGAAATTTGATACGCCATTAATTTCCTGGCTTGTCAAGTCACCTGTATGCCCCCAAATTCCACAAACACACTGGCCTTTATAAAGTCCTAGGTTGTTTCAAGAGTTCTGTAAGAATTTTGTACTGGCAATGCTGTCATTACGGTAATCAATCAAGAAGTAATTATTAATCACTTACTGTGTGCCAGACAACACTCCTAAGCTCTAGGGATACAAAGAAAAAGTTATAACAGTCCTTGCCCTCAAGAAGCTTGCATTCTAATGAGATAGAGGACACACAGAAATCAGAACCTGTAAGTTAAATAAGATAAATAAGAGGAAGGTAACCTTAGAAGGAAAATGGCATGAACAGAAGGGATGAAGGGGCAGAAAAGACCTCCTGGAGGAGGTGATGCTTAAGCTGAGTCTTAAGGATGGGTTTCTAAGAATTGAAGTTGAGAAGTATTTTAGGCTTGAGGAACAATTAGTGCAAAGGCACAAAGATATGGAGCAAGGAGTGTGAGGGACAGCAAGAAGTGGTTAAGGCTACATCACAAAGTAGGCTATATGTCTGGAAAAGGAGCCAGGAGTCAGGCTGTACAATACATGAAATGCCAAACAAAGGACTTTCCAATCAATCCTAAAAGTATTAGGGGGAACCTAGTGTTCACTAAGCAGAGTGGAGAAGATAGAAACAGACTCTTCCTGAGAAGATCACTTTGCTGAGTGGAGTATAGAATGGAGAGACTTGAGGCTACAAGGTAGTGGAGAGGCTGGGAGGGACTGGTGAGGTGGGAGGTCAGGGAAGAGCCAGTGAAACATTTCAAATGTTCTCAGCATCTGAAATCAATGAAGCATCTTGCATGTGTGTGATCATTAAATTGACTCTCTGAATTATGTGTGATTATCAGTTAAACGAGATGGGTTGTTGTTGCCTTTTAGTTGGCCCAGAGAAGGTCAGATCTGAGACCAATTTCCCTGTGATCAAAAAGGAATGAAGAGTACATCACTTACACACACACACACACACTCACATCCCCAAGTTTAACACAGGGAATTCATCCTCCATAAGAGAAGGAGCACAGGTGGATAATATCAGCAGGTACAGAGTGCTCACTTTCCCTAGCTGCACTATGGAAATCATCCCCTGAGAATGCTCCCTGGAGATCTAGGCAGGAGGCAGTTCAAAAGGCAATTGTCCTCCAACTCATCACCCCCAGTACTGCATGTGCCAGGGTTAATGCTATACTTTGGAAATCCATCTTATCAGGTTATAAGATCAAAACAGGGTCAGCTTCTCCTATGAGCTGATAGTACCATTCCAAGGGCCCACTGATCTCCTGAAAGACCTTACAAAATATGTCAACAACATTAGTTTATATTTTTTGAATATGAACATATCCCCACATAGTGTTATGGGCAGACATGAGGGAAATAAACTAGAGACTGGCAGGAGCCCAGAGATATGGAGCTTCAACAAAGTACACATGAGGACAACAGACAGACATACACATACACACACAAGTAGCAGCAGCAGAGCAATTCCAGAAATTGAATTCAATTCAACAAACATTGATTAAGTACCTATGATTGGCCAGGCACTGTGATAAGCTCCAAGGATACAAAAAGGCAAAAAACAATCCCAGCCTTCAAGTAGCTTAATATAACTGGTAGGGAGAAACAACACGCAAATAAATATCTATATAAAGCAAGTGAAATACAGGTTAAATATTACACTAAAATTAAATTTAAAAGTACTGGAATTAAGAAGGGCTGGGGAAGACTTCATAGAGGAGGTAAGATTTTAGTTATGACTTAAAAGGAGAGGTCAGCAGTCAGAGGTAACAAGGGAGAGTTCATTCCAGGCATGGAGGATAGACAGAGAAACTGCCTTGAGCTGTTGCATTTATGGAACAATTACAGAACTGAAGTATATGTCTTATAGGCCATAAGGTATAAGAAAATTGTAAAGGGAAGAGAGGACTGGATTATGAAAGGTTTTGAATGACAAAGAAAGCATTTTGTATTTGCTCCTGGAGAAAACTAGAAGCTACTGGGGATTTTTTTATTGGAGGGAGAGGGAAGGAGGAGGAGAAGAGCTGGAGCTTCACATGATTAGACTTGAACATCACTTATGTGCCTAAATGGAGAAGGGATTAACTTTCATTATTGTATACCAGGATGCTGGGCAATTGATCCATCCATGAGCATTTATGGAATTAGCCAACCTATGTCAACCTATAACACACACCCATACACTGACTTTCTCTTTCCTCAGTTTTCTATGTCTTGCTCAGCCTTTCTTTAAAACATACCTGATTAATGAATCTTAAGCAATTCAAATTGAACAAGGATAGGATGGAGATTCTTCTTTTTATTCATCTTCCATTGAGCTATATGATACAGGCAGGTGAATCCCTCTCAGGGAGACTCAAGATCACTCTAGGTAGGTCCCTCAATTGGGACTTTGCTTAATGATCAAAAGCAGACTTTTGCCAATGATCATGGCTTACTCTGTGCCTAAAAAGAGTTTGGAGATTCCTAAATCAGTATCTGTTTTGCTTATTTTTTGTCTTCTTTCTTTTTAAGAATTTTTCTTTGTAGGATGGCTCCTAGGAGATGAAACGAGGAGGCATGCAGAGGGATGTTTAGGTATTGTAACAACAAAAGATATCAATAATTTAAAAAAAAGGAAATTCCAATGGAGAGAGAAAGTACCTAAAAGTTTCCCCCAAGCAAAAAAGTTTCTTTTTTCATAGCTTATCAATAACAAAACGGATGATTTATAAATGCCCATTGAATGAGTTAGTCTGAATAAAAGTTAGGGGAAATCTAACTTTATTCAAGTATCTGGACAATTTGTCCAATGATAGAGGCCTTATTCCAAACATGATGAGTCAGGGGCAGCTAGGTGGTACAGTGGTTAGAGCACCAGCCCTGAAATCAGGAAGACCAGAGTTCAAATCTGAGCTCAGACACTTCCTAGCTGTGTGACCCTGAGCAAGTCACTTAAACCCAATTGCCTCAGCAAAAAACCAAATACTATGAGTCTGAACACAGGGATATCACCACTTCACACAAAATAATCCCTTTATTTGGGGACAACTATAAATCATCTTTCCTCTGCATTTTGCATCCTGACCTTTATCTGGAGCTAAAAAGTATGTCTTCTTCTAAAAGACAACCTTGCAAATAGGTGGTTAGCTGTCAGGTTTTACGTGGGAATTGCTCTCTTTCAAAAACCAAACTTGTTCCTGTTTTTCATTGACCTCCTTAAAATGTGGGGCCTAGGATTGAAGATGAAACTCAAGTCTGATTTGACCAGTACAGAAAAATCATGCAACTATCAGCTGGGGTTTCCAGCTTAAAAGGAAAGTAGGCTGGCACTTTTATGCTCCATTAAAGATTAAAACTACATTAAGACTTTTGGATCACCTTTTCCTTCATCACTTCCATTGTTCTAGCCAATCAGTGACTTTCAGCTATGTAACAATTGACTCATAACGGCTTCAGCTGTTATTCAACTAAAATCCTTAAATTATTTTCAAATGAATGGCAGTTAAGCAAGTGTTAGGATTCAAAAGACTTAAGCAAAAGGTCATGTGTAATTTTTCTTTTAACCCAGGGCTTTCTATTCTTCCCTATTGGGTTTGCTCCTTAGTTTTAGGCCATCATTCAAGACCTGGGAAATGTTTCGGAATGCTGATTCTATCCTGTAATCCAGTCTATTAACTATCCCTCCCAGTTTTGTGCCTTTAGGCTATTTCTAGGAAATGCCGAGGGTCATTCAGCAGGCTAAGAGCAGGGTGTGGCCTTGAGCTTTGGAGCTGTAGACTTCCATAGCTTGGGGGATTTGTCCAGGCTGTGATATATTACTTGTTGCATTGATCTCCCTGTTCCAAGAATTCTACCCACAGTAACCACAGGGAACTTAAGACAAATCCAATATTGAAGACTGCTGATGTTAGTTAATAGTAATACCTTAAGTTAATACAATGCCTTTTAGGAGCTCCAGGGCTTCACATTTTAAAATTTACATTATCTAAATAAGGTCGTTTGAAAATGTTCTTAAGGGAATAACAGAATTATCTATTTCAAGTCAAGAAAAAAAGTTTAAATAAGTCTAAGTCCAGAGTCAAGAATACAAAATAGGTCTGTTTGTATGAATAAAGCTGTGCTCATCATTGCCACAATGGGAAACTGGAACCTTACTGCTGTTGATAGCATTGACATTGAACTCTAAGGTATGCAAAGTATTTTATATAAATTCTCTCATTTGATCACAATAATACTGTGAAATATTTTCCCACTATTATTTTCCCATTATTATAAAGATGTAGTAGATAAGAGTGCCAGATTTGGAATCAGGCTTTGAGTTCAAATCTAATCTCAGGCACTTACTAGCTGTATGACCCTGGGCAAGTCATTTAACTCTGTTTATCTCAGTTTCCTCATCTGTAAAATAAGCTGGAAAAGGAAATGGCAAATCACTCCAGAATCTTTGCCAAGGAAGAGTCAGACATGACTGTGCAACATCATTACAGATGAGGAAACACCCTATAAGAGTTAAGTGAAGTGCTCACTGTTCAGGGACTGCTAAGGATATGAGGCAGAATTTTAACTCGGGCCTACCTGACTTCCAATCTAGCTCTCTAGCCTAACCTATTTTGTATGCTGGGAGTGCCTCCGACTCTTGATTAAAAAACATTTTTTTAAAATTTTCTCTATTTCTTGACTGTAAAGTGAGAATTCTGCTATTTGTCCCTTAGCAATATTTAAAATGAAAGTAGCTTCATTTTGCTAATGTCATTACTTTATTTTGAGATGTATGACATTCTTTTCTTTCTTGCCATTGGCATTTTTAAAATACCACAAAAATTCTCTTCCAAAGGAATTCCCTTTTCCATCCTCATAATTTCTTTCAAATTATGCAATAATGGACAGCAGGTTCTTAGTGGTCTCCCTCACTCTTGTCCACACCTCTGTCCTCCATCTCTTCCTCAATTTATCCTGCACATTGCAGCCAGGCTAACTCAATCTTTCATCATGTCATATCCCTGTGTGAGCAACTCCAGGATGCCTTTACAACTTTATTTCATCTGAGCCTGTTCACTTAAGGACAAACACCTGAACCTGGAGTTCAACTCCCCACCAGCAACCCACTTTTCCTGTATTTTCTAAGTAGGTAAAATTTATTTCTATAACAGTTCATGCACATCACAGTATCACAAGATCTGAAGCTTGACTGAATCTCAAAAGCTACTTAGGTCAATCCTCTTATGTAATTAATAAAAATATTGGGGCACAGGTATTTACGTAGTTTTAGAAGCAGGGCAATCATAACGATAATGATAATGACTAGCATTTCTAGAGAGCTTTAATTTTTGCAAGTGATTTACAAATATTATCTCATTTGAACCTCACAACAACCTGTTAAAGGAGGTGCTATTATTGCCAATTTACAGATGAAAAAATTGAGACAATAATTTGTCCAGCATCACACTGCTAGAAAGTGTCTGAGACCAGATTTAACTCATCTTTCTGACTCCAATGAACCAATAGAGATATCCTGACCAGAGAAACAGTGCTCTTTTCATTGTATCATGCAGTCTCATAATTCAGTGGTTGTTATCTTGGCTCTTGTCTTGCAACTGGACTTTATTGACAGAAGAGAGAGTAAGGCTGATAAAGTAAGGCTGATAATTTCACTCAGCTGTCTCAAATCCAATGCATGTGTAAATCTAGATATCACCCTCCTGATGTCAACTAGTCCTCTTTGAGAAAGAACCAACAACAGTGCTTTTGCTGGTCCCTCTCCCTAGGATGTCTTCCTTTCTTCAATTATCCAAAATCTTGGTCTTTCATTAAAAGACCTCTTCCAAAATGCCTCACAACATCCCCAGAAATACTTGTTTTCTCAGAATTACTCCAACCTTCAGTCTCTACTGATACCATATGAACAAACACTAATCTAGAAGAGACCTTGTTACTGTTCTTAAGTAGCTATGTGATACTGGTCAAGCTGACAAACCTCTCTGGATCTCATTTTCTTCATCAGCTAAAGAAGGAAAAAAAAAAAAAGAAGGCGGCATTTTTGATTTTGGAAATAGTAGTCTGAACAATGTACTTGGTGATCTGATGTTAGCTATGTAGTGGTTAAGGGATGGGTCACTAGGGTAGTTAATTTGAATATTTTCTAGGGCACTAATCTGCCTCTAGGAAGGAACATATTTTAACTGAGTTCAGCTGATTGATTTAATTGTGAACAGATGGTTTTTAATCCAATGAGAAAACAACTGTTAAACCTCTCTTGATAACTCATTCTAGTATTTGGCATCATTTATTTCCAAGTTATTTTTAACCCTCAGCTCCTACAAAAATTTTAGCTTATTCTTAATGGAGATAATGAAAATGAAAAATAGTAGCAGTCACTGTTACCAGCATAAAAATTATTTCCATATATAAGGAGAGAAACTAGCTTCAGATTCACCAAGGCCAGGATTCAAGTTCTTCCTTTGATATCACAAGCAAAGTAACCCTCAGTGCCCTCAAGAAACTCTTCAAAACTAAGTTACATGCCAGCTGCCAATCTTCATCAGTTGAAAATCACATGGAATTTTCTATACTAGCAAATTAAGATATGTAGGTTTAAAAAAGGAATATCCAGAAAAAAAGGGGGTTGCCTTCTTTTCTCCAAGTTTAATCATCTCTGTTTCTTTGACCTCTTCACAAGGGCCTCTTCTATCAGCTTTAGCTTACCTAGCTTTTTCATCAATATCTTCACATTATTTAAAGAAGTCTACCAACTCCCAAATGGTCACAATACTCTGACCTAAAGGTTCTTATTACCTAAAGGTAATAAGAATGCATGTGGGTGATTTTGTTGTTGTTCAGCTGTGTCAATCTTCCTGATCCCATTTGGGTTTTCTTGGCAGAGATACTGAAGTGCATGACATTTCCTTTTCCAGATCATTTTACAGATGAGGAAACTGGGGCAAACAGGGTTAAGTGATTTGCCTGGAGGCACACAGCTAATGTGTGAAATCACATTTGAACTCAGTAAGATAAGTCTTCTTGATTCCACTCTAAGGCCACTTTACCACCTAGCTGCCCATATGGTGATAATAATAGCCAAATAGTAATTTAGAAAGCACCACCATAACCATTATCTCATTCTACTCACACAACAAAAATATGAGACGTAATATCTCCTAGACTTGACTCCTGTTTTTTATTCATGCATAGAATACTGCAATGACAGGGTGGTCACCCTGTCTCAAATCTCTCTCCACTCTAGACCATCCTCTACACAGCTACCAGTCACCACATAACTCTTCTACCCAATATTCCAGCTTTTTATTGCTTCTAGGATAGAACATAAAACTCTCCTGTTTGACTTTGTAAGATTTTCACAATTTTGCGCCCCAATCTATCTTTCCAGAATCATGATATATTATTTCCCTTTCTATATTCCATCATCCAGCCCAATTGGCCTTCCCTCTATTCCTTATGTATACAACTCTGTCTCTGCAACTTTTAAGCAACTGTTTTCCTCATGCCTGGAAGGAACTCTTTCTTCGTTTTCATCATAAAGAATCACTCATTTCCTTAAGGAAGCAGCCCAAATATTACCTTCTTGTTCCATGTCCAGTTTTCTTTCATTATCAAACTACTCCAAGAATAACCAAAGCATTACTTAACACTTCCCATTTCCCATATGCTCCAGTTGAAATGTCCAGTATTCTGTTGGGAACTCTCATATTTATTCTCTCTCTCACTCCTTCCTTTTCTTCACTTGCTCCATTTCCCTCCCTACCTCTCTTTCCTTTCTCATGATTACTCTTCAGTCCCTGTTTCTTAAAAACCATGACACCCACCCTATGACATCTATACCACGATTCTAATTCAGTACATGGACCTTTAGGATCCTAAAGTACTTCTAAAGAACAATGATCCTTACTTTATATTAAGAAGTTTTATATATACACTTAAAAAAAGCCCAACAACTTTAAAATCAACTGTGAATCCATGGGGTACAATGCACATCATCAAATACAGTGCTATACTATCATTATACTGTATTTTGTTTCTCTGCAATGCTTTTCTGACCAGTTAAAATCATTCTTTATTATAATTCAAGGAGTAGGCTGCTGGTTGCTTCATCAAATTGGCATCACTTGCAAAATGCTCAACATGGCTTTTTCTTCACTCAAACCCCTAATAAAAAAGTTATAGAGAAAAAGAGAACTGATCTTTGCAGAATAGTGCCTGTCTTTCTGAATGAGGCTGAGTTTTTGTTTGTTTGTTTTGATGAGAAAGGAACTGAAAAGAAAAATAAGACTTTATTTCAAATAATAATTTAAAATAACACAATCTAGTGAGATTACAAAAAATTTGTGCTGTAATTCCTTGATGCTGAACTGGACAAAATGGGGCTTCCTGGATATTTAAAAAAAGGAACTATTTTTATCCATATGAAAAGAAATTTCCTTTTCCCAGTCCCTTTGAAAGATTGAGTTTTAAGTGTATGGTTTGATATTAGAAAAACATGGAAAGATTTACATGAAATAAAGAAAAGTAAAATGAGTAGAACCAAAACCATCACAAGAAAAATTCTGAATGATTGATTCATTTTTATATCATAGATACTGAAAACAATAATATAAATACTCACATAGTAATAGAAATGTTGTCATAGGAAGAGTTTTGAATGACTAATTCATTTTTAGTATCATATATACCACAAAAGACCTATGAAGGAAAATGCTATCTACCTCCAGAGAAAGAAGTGATAAATAGAAATGTGTAGTATGATTTTAAATAAAGCAGAGAATGTGTATAAATGTATACTTATACACATGTATGTATATAGACATAGAATATAAAGATATGGATACCCTTATAGGTAGACAGATTAAAGATATACTCTTCCTTGAGCTTCAGACCCACATCACTATCTGCTTACTGTACATTCAAAATTATATGTCTAAGATACTTGTTAAACTCAACAAATCTAAAACTAAACTTATTTTCTTTACCTCATACCTCAACCTTAAACTTCTCTTCTAAACTTCATTCTTCTAGTCAAAGGCACAACTGACTTTCTAGTATCACTGGTTCATAACTTTAACATTATCCTGGACTCTTCATTCTCCTATACCCCACATATCCAAAACAAACCTGGCCATTTTTGTCTTCACAGCATCTTTTGCTTCCAGGTCTTTCTCATTTCTCCCTTGGCTATCACCTTATTTTAGAACCTAATCACTTGTCAAGTATATCATTTCAATGTCTTTGTAATTGGCTTCTGGACTCAAGTCTCTTCCTACCTCAGTGACACAATTTTGGTTGTCTACTACTACTAAAGAGCCCAATCTCCAGTAGCAGGCAGGTCTCAAGGCCATCACAGAATAGGCAATCCTATCTTAAGATGCTTTTATACACAGAATCCTAACATTTCCATCCAAACTTTAAAATTTTTTTAAATAGTATTTTATTTTCCAAATACATGTAAAGATAGTTTTCAACATTCATTTTTGTAAGATTTTGCATTCCAAATTTTTCTCCCTCTCTCATTATCACCCCTTCCTCAAGATAGCAAGTAATCTGACATAAATTAAATATGTACAATTCTTTTAAACATATTTCCATATTTGTCATGTGTAAGAAAAATCAGACCAAAAGGGAGTAAACCATGAGGCAAACAAAGCAAGCAAGCAAACAAAAAGAGTAAAAATACTATGCTTCAATTTACTTTCTGTCTCCACAGTTCTGTCTCTGGATGTGGATGGCATTTTCCATCCTGAGTCTATTAGCATTGTTTTGAATCACTGCATTATTGAGAAGAGTCAAATCTGTCGAGGTTGATCATCAAATAATCTTGTTACTGTGTACAATATTCTCTTGGTTCTGCTTACTTCACTACATCATTAAGTCTTCCAGGCTTTTCTGAAATCAACCTGCTCATCATTTCTTATAGAATAATAATATTTCACTACATTCAAATCCCACAACTTATTTAGCCATTCCCCAATTGATGGGCATCTATTTAATTTCCAGTTCCTTGCCACTACAAACACTTTTGCACAAGTAGGTCCTTTTCCCTCTTTTATGATCTCTTTGGGATACAGACCCAGTAGTGACACTGCTGGATCAAAGGGTACCATCCATACTTTTACTTATGGTATGTAGGCAGGCTGCACACAAATCAATTTATATCTTCTAGACAATTCTGAGGAAATGGATATATTTTCAGACAGAGCAGAAATTTGCAATGAAAACAAAGGTAAAAGAACAAATATCACATGATGAATTTTTCACCAAGTCTGGAAAAGGTCACATATCTCCCTTGTAGAAATGTCTCTTCAAAGATACTTGAAGGCACCCCCCCCACCCCCAAAGCCTGAACTCAGAAGCCTGAATCCAAGAGTTCCTTCACTTTGCTTGATAGTCAAAAGAAGTAAGATAGCCTTGTAGTAGCACTGTGCCTTGCAAAAAGTATCTATCAAGTATGTGATGAATTAATGCATTATGAAACAAATGACTAATTGTTATATTTGCCTGTTAAATTGATAAAAGGGCCTATCTTGGAGCTAGGAAAATCATGATTTCTGCGCCACCTCTGATAAATAGTGTTCATGTGATTATGGGCAATGTACTGAATGAAACTTACTGGTGCTTTCAGATGATTTCCTGGGGCTATAATGGTGCAGAAATGTTTCCTTTGAAAGAGTTTCTTCAAAAGAAGTTTGTTATATTGATGAAATATCCCAATCTCTTCATTTCAGACACATACACGGGTGTGTATATATCTATATGAAAATGTTATATTATATGGCATAATGTGTGTATGTTATATGTGAATATATAAACATGTGTTTATATATATGTCACATATATAATTTGTGCTTAATAAATCAGACATTTATTTGATTCTAGTAGTTAACTATTATAGCATTTGTGGTTACTAATAAGCTAGGCATCAAGAAGTCTACCAGTAATAAAACCCCTTACTAAAACATTCCTTCAACGGAAAAATCAAATTTAACTAACATCATTTTGATTAGGGTTCTTACAAAGTTGCCTGTACCTGTAGTAAGGGGGAATTGCTTAAGCAATTCCTAACATTCATAATGATGACTTTGAGTCATCAAGGGATTTTCACTTATAAAGCAGCTTATGTTTATATTCTATATAAGATGACCGGGAAATGTAATATACTTGAGAGGGATCACCATAAAAAATGGGTAAACAAGTTTTGACAGTTAAAAGATTATGCTTCTGTTATTAGAAAAATCAACTTCTGCAGTATCTCATTCCCCACCATATAAGTGAATTCCAAATATGTCCAGGTTTCATTATTCTCCTTGAATAAAATACCATTTCTTTCCCCCACCCAATCCTCCTTCTGCCATTTATAAGTGGCATAGTATCCTTGGAAGGCCTTAGAGTCAGGAAGAACTAGATTGAAGTCCTGCCTCCAGTGTATACTAGCTGTATGACCGCACAACCCACACTCTCAAAGTCTGATTTTTTTCAATCTGCAAAAGTAATGTAATAAAATCTCTTACAGGATTATTGTGAGTCTTAAATGAGATTATGCTTGTAAAACATTCTGTAAACCTTACTGATCTACATAAATGCCAGTTATTGCTTTTTCTTCATAATTACCTCTCTTCTCCTTTTTGCCTTAACTCACCCCCCTGTGTTTTATCCCTAATGTGCCTACAGGAGATATTTATGAAGTCTTCTTGGGAGAATTCTTAGTAATCTTGTGTTTTCCTGAGCAGTTCTATTCCATTTTGCTCACAGCCCAGCATGACACCATCTCAACTGTTAGCAATTAACTCTGCTGAACTGGAGACAAAAACAAAGTGACCTCCCAATAGTTGCACAGCATCTGACTGAATTAGGGATGACAAAATAATAAACCCATGATTCAAGGAAATATGGCATATCCATAAGAATATTAATTAACTCTGAAGTCTGAGAATGTGAGTTCAAACCTTGCCTCTGACACTTAATATCTCAGGATAAGAGAGTGGGAGGGCAAATCATTTAAATTTCTCCAGTGCCTCGGTTTCCTCATCTATAAATAAAAGGCAGATTAGATGATCTCGAAGTTCCCTTCCAAACTCTAAATCTAAGAGCCTAAAACTTCAGACAAGTAATTTGGGTTTCTATCAAAATCTTGGCCAATTTCCCCAATAAGATTTATTAATTTTAAACCCAAAATGGCACCTACCTGCACTGATAGTTTAACTTATCCTAATTTATGAATAATCAACCCCAAGTTTGAGATTCCCTGTAAAGGATGATGGGTTGTTTTGTTTTGTTTTGAGGAGAATTGGAAGGAGAGAAAGAGGGAAGGAAGGATTGGGGAAAAAAATCCTAAAAACTAAAAACCTAATACTAAGGATCTAGGAGTTTATGAGGGAATCTGTAACAGAAGAATAAACCACAAGTGATCTAGATACTTAGGCCACAGGTTTCCATGTTGTATTTTGCCAATTTACCTCATTACTAAATTGTACAGGAAGGAAGGAAAGAGGGAAGGAAGAAAGGAAAGAAAGAAGGAAGGACGGAAAGAAGGAAGGACTGGGGGGAAAATCCTAAAAACTAACCATAAAATTCCCTCCAGAAGAGATGGCCAATAGCAAAGTAAAAAAAAATAACACCTGAATGACCAGAAAAGGGTCTTAACATGTATGTTCTTTCTTAGTTTCAAAAGGAATGGATGTCTTTATATCTGAAAAATTGGATGAGATGTGGTATACTATCCATGATCCTCTCTTCAGTTATTAGATTCTAAAGACTGGACTTGAGATGTCCAGATATATCACCCAGTCAGCCACACACTTGATCATAATATTTCTATCAACATCATGGTAAGGCAGGCCATAGAAAGTAAGGCATCAGTACCTGGCAGCTCACCCAATCTGTCATCAGAAATAAAGACAAATTCAAACCAGACTGCTTACTGTTCCAATTAGCTCCATGTTCCCTCTGGTTTTTCTATATCTATTTGGCAGCACTATACTCAAGATATCTACATCCTACAGATTTATCATGCTGAACAACATAAAACAGTGAGCTCTCATTCATAGAACATACAATCAGTAGATAATTAAATTGACTTTGACTTTGGGTTGTTCTTGCCAATCATGGAGACAAAGTATCAAATATATAAAGCTAAAGCTGATTAATTTATTTATATATACTTACCCAGATGATAGTTTAAAAACTATTCTCAAATATCTTTAGAAACTGAAAACTTGGAATGGTTTATAACATGGCTTTAATTTGTTTTCATTTCCATTATATCTAGAAACTGAATTTCTCTGTCAATCAAGGCTATTTTAAAATAATTTTTCTTCTTTTCTTCACTAAAAGGTCTAGAAATAAAATCCAGCTTTTTATTTTTCACAGATTAGATCTACAGTGTTTCTTTTTCCTTTTCTATTGGTCTTCCTGTAGTTTCATAGATGCTGCAAGCAATAATATCTGAGTAAACCAGAGACAAAGTGGTCCAACAAAAGGAGTTGTTCTAAAGCTTTTCTTTTGTTATCATCCATAATATGGTACAATTTTATTTGGAATGCCTGGTTCTTCCTTTTCCTCATCCATTCTCCATAATTGCATTTTGGTTTTCAGGTTAATTTCTTTCAATCTTTAGGCAACACTGTTCTTTGAGTACTGGGACCTATAGTAAGAAAACTTCTTCAGCATTTATTAGATAATCATGAGTCTACCTAGTTGTGAGTGTTTTCTAGCTTTAATTTTCATGAACTAGATGAGAAAATGATTCTCAAGAATATGTTAATGACTGAAGTTAACAAATAATATTCTCATTATAAGCATGGTATCTTAAAGTTAGGGGCAGCTAGTGAATAGCCTGCCAGGCTGGAGTCAGGAAAACTCATCTTTCTGAGTTAAAATCAGGCCTATATGTATACATGTATTGTATTTGTCATATAATTTATCCTATTTAGCATGTATTAGATTACCTGTCATCTAGGGGTGAGGGGTGGGGGGAAGGAAGGGAAAAGCTTGGGGAAAAAAAGTTTTTACAAAGGTCAAAGTAAAAAAAATTAATTGATTAGATTGAATACACTGGTTATTATTATAGCAGTTAATAAAGGAAATATCATATTTGCAAAAAAAAAAGATTTAATAACCTGGAAAGTTCCTTCTAATATATATAGCTACAATCCTATGATGGCAATCTTATTACTTCCACCAATTAAATTCACCAAATGTTTAAAAAAAATGGTATCTGCATTTATTCTGCTATTTATAGTCTTAGAGAGTTGACTCAAGAATTGGGAAGTTAACTTTTTTGCCCAGTTTACACAATCACTGTGTCCATCTGAACCCAGAACCTCCAGATTTCAAGGCCAGCTTTCTATCTACTCAGCATACCAGAGTGTGTCTTGTTCAAGATAATACAGGAGATAAAATTCAGAGGCAAGATCTGAACCCAATTCTTTGTTACCAGAGTCACTTGCCTCCTTGAGAGTATGTGCTTAAAAATGTTTTTCAGTCTTTTATTTTCTTTACCTATTAGAATATAAAACTCCTTGATGAGAGAAGCTGTCTTACTTTTATTTGTATTCCCATTGCTTAGGATAGTGCCTGGCACATATTAAGCATTTAATAAATGTTCTATCTATCAATCTTGATTATGAACTGACTTTCATAGGAACCTTCCGCTATTGGGAAACAGATTGAGGAACAGAAATTTAGATGGGAGGCTTAAGATTAAATTGTACACTGAATCAATGATAGCATTCAACATTAGCAATAGTTATTAACATTGGAGAAACAAGAAGATGGCGAACTGCGGACAGCTTTCTCTGTGAACTCCCCGGGACATTCCCTCAAACCCAGACAAAGTAAGCCTTCCAACTGGTTTCTAAGTGAGAGCACCTCCAAGCATTTGGACTACAACGCACTTCTATCAAAGATCTACCTTGAAAGAACTCCGGAGAAGGTTAGCCTCAGGGGAAATCGGCCACTGGTCGCAATCAGACTCTAGCCAGGGCGGAAGTCAGGGCTGCGATAGAGGGGAGGATTTTGGGCACCCAGGAAGCCCCTGGGAGACGCCTGGGCCACTTTGCTCTGCTTGCGGTCAGGCGCTTTGGCAGATCTGCCTTTGGAAAAGGGTGGATCGAGACCAGCTGAAAACGTGGTCCTAGTGCGAATCTAGCCCGACCAGCCTCAGACCGGAAGTCAACTCGGCAAACTGCCCCAGGGCAAATACAAATCGTTGCAGTTTTCTCGGCTTTTGACCAATATCCCAACTTTAAATCATGAGCAAGAAGCAGAAGAGAGCTCTCACCATAGAAAGCTTTTACGGAGAAAAAATAGAACAGTCCCCAGATCCTGACATTATGAAAACAATCCCAGATGAAGCCACAAAGGCAGACTTAAGTTGGTCTCCCTTTCAGAAGGCTTACCTGGATGATTGCATTAAGAATCTCAAAAGAGAGCTAGAAGAAGAATGGGGAAATAAATTGAGATCAGGGCAACAGAAATATCAAAAACTGGAAAATAGGACTGGTGAATTGGAAAAAGAAAACAGTTCACTGAAAAACAAAATTGGTGAATTGGAAAAAATCACCAATTCACTGGAAAATAAAAATGGTGAACTGAAAATCAAAATTGGTGAATTGGAAAAAAGACAACAATTCACTGAAAAACAAAATTGGTGAATTGGAAAAAGACAACAATTCACTGAAAAATAAAACTGGCAAAATGGAAAAAGAATGCATTGAATCAAGAAATTCAATTGGCCAGCTACAAAAGGAGCTAAAAAAGATAACTGAAGGAAATAATACTTTAAAAATTAAAATTGAACAAATAGAAGTAAATGACTCAAAAAGACTTCAAGAATCAGTTAAACAAAAACAAAAAAAATGAAAAAATAGAAGAAAATATGAAATATCTCCTAGGAAAAACAACTGACTTGGAAAACAGATCCAGGAGAGACAATTTAAGGATTATCGGACTCCCTGAAAGCCACGATGAAAAAAAGAACCTGGATGCTATCTTCCAGGAAATCATGAAAGAGAATTGCCCTGATGTTTTAGAATCAGAAGGCAAAATTGGCATTGAAAGAATTCACCGATCACCTCCAGAAAGAGACCCCAAAATTAAAACCCCAAGGAATATCGTGGCCAAATTTCAGGACTATTGCACCAAGGAAAAGATATTGCAAGCAGCTAGAAAGAAACAGTTCAAATACCGAGGAACTGTCATTAGAATTACACAGGATCTGTCAGCTTCCACATTGAAGGATCGAAGGGCCTGGAACCAGATATTCCGAAAGGCAAAAGAACTTGGATTACAGCCAAGAATAAGTTATCCAGCTAGAATGAGCATTCCAGGGAAGAAGATGGTCATTCAATGATACAGGAGAATTTCACCTATTTCTAATGAAAAGACTTGATCTGAACAAAAAATTTGACCTCCAATTAGAGAACTCAAGAGAAACATAAAAAGGTAAAAAGGAAATCTCTTGAGAACTATATTCCTACTATAGGTATCCTTTAAAGAATGGCAGTATAATTTGATTTTTCTTTGATAATAATGGAAAAGAAAATAGAGGTGGAAGGGATACCATACTGAAAAAGAAAAAGGGGGGAGGGGGGAAAAGGAGGCAAAATAAAGTAAAAATAAAGGAGGTAAAATAAGGCAAAATCTCATAAAGAGACATAGAAGATCTAATATAATTGAGGGAAAGAAGGGAGGGTGATGAGTATTGTGTAAACCTTACTCTCATTAGACTGGACTCTAAGAGAGTATATCAGAAACATTTGGCTTCAAAGAAAGCACTGACCCTCCTTGTGGGAAGGTAGGAGGGAGGGGAGAAAAGGAAAGGGATAAACTAATAGAAGGATTAGGGGAAAGGTATAAAGGGGAGGGAGGGACTCTAAAGGGAGGAGGATTATTGGTGGGAGGTGGTCATCAAGAGCAAAGTACTGCAGAGGGGGAAGGGAGAGAGGGGAAAGGGAAGAGAAAATCATAACTCTGGGTAAATAAGATGGCAGGGAATACAGATATAGTTATTTTAACTGTGAATGTGAATGGGATGAACTCTCCCATAAAACAGAAGCAGGTAGCAGACTGGATTAAAAGCCAGAATCCTACAATATGTTGTTTACAAGAAACACATCTAAAACATAGAGATACATACAGAGTGAAGGTAAAGGGCTGGAGCAGAATCTTCTATGCTTCAGGTGAACAAAGAAAGGCAGGGGTAGCAATCCTTATCTCGGATCAAGTAAAAACAAAAATAGATCTAATTAAAAGAGATAAGGAAGGAAACTACATTTTACTAAAGGGTTCCATAGACAATGAAGCAGTATCAATACTTAACATATATGCACCAAGTGGTATAGCATCCAAATTCCTAGAGGAGAAGTTAAGAGAAATGCAAGGAGAAATAAAGGTCTCATCTCTAAAATATATAGAGAATTGTCTCATATTTATAAAAATTCAAGCCCTTCTCCAATCAATAAATGGTCAAAGGATATGAACAGACAATTTTCAGAGGATGAAATTAAAACTATTTATAGTCATATGAAAAGGTGCTCCAAATCACTGTTGATCAGAGAAATGCAAATCAAGACAACCCTGAGGTACCACTTCACACCTGTCAGATTGGCTAAAATGACAGGAAAAGTTAATGATGAATGTTGGAGGGGTTGTGGGAGGGCTGGGACACTGATGCATTGTTGGTGGAGCTGTGAACTGATACAGCCATTCTGGAGAACAATTTGGAGCTATGCTCAAAAAGTTATCAAACTGTGCATACCCTTTGACCCAGCAGCATTTCTATTGCGCTTATATCCCAAAGAAATCATAAAGAAAGGAAAAGGCCCCACATGTGCAAGAATGTTTGTGGCAGCCCTTTTTGTAGTGGCTAGAAACTGGAAATTGAATAGATGCCCTTCAATTGGAGAATGGCTGAATAAATTATGGTATATGAATATTATGGAATATTATTGTTCTGTAAGAAATGACCAGCAAGATGACTTCAGAGAGACCTGGAGAGACTTACATGAACTGATGCTGAGTGAAATGAGCAGAACCAGGAGATCATTATACACGGCAACAATAGTACTATATGACGATCAATTCTGATGGACATGGCTCTCTTCAACAATGATATGTTTCAAACCACCTCCAATTGTTCACTGAAGAAAGCCATATACACCCAGAGAGAGGGATGCGAAATGTGGACCACAACATAACATTCTCATACTCCTTGATTGATGTTTGCTTACATTGTGTTTCCTTTATCTGATATATCGTTTGTGTAGATAAGATTTTTCTTGCACAACAATGATAAGTTTGGAAATATGTATACATATATTCGATTTGCCAATATTTTAACATAATTTACATGTAGTGGATATCCTGCCATCTAGGGAAGGGGTGGGGAAGTTGGGGGGAAAAAATTTGTAACGGAAAGCTATGTAAGGGTTATTGTTGAAGAATTACCCACACATATGCAAATAAAATAAAATTTAAAAAAAAACATTGGAGAAACAAAAATCTTTAATTTGAAGTACTTATCTTTTATGCTAATGACCATGCAGTGCAGACATCTTGCTTTCTGCCCTGATGATGCCCCCCTTTTTGCACTTGGAATAGAGACCCTCCTCCCATACCTCATGCCCCTACCTCTCTCTGAGGGAATCAACTCAGTTTTAATGTTCTGCTCCGAGGCACAATCTTAATGGTATTTAAATGGTATCTAAAAATGGATAAAAGAATCAGGATACAAAAATATCTCAAAAGATGGAATGATAGACAGAAACTGCAGTGAAGCAAGATGGATGTCATAATTTTAAGAGGGATATTGTTGAGACTATTTAGAAGATCCACAGGAGAATACCATGAATAATTTGGAAACAGTAACTTATAATAAAAAGCTAAAGAAAGCAGTGGTGTTCTCCTGGCGAAGAAGAGGTTAAGTAGAATATGAAGTCTTTGAAGGACTACTATATGATAGAGATCACAATTTTAGATGCATGATAAATGCATAATTTTAAGAAGGACACATATACCCAAAGCACATAGGAAAACTGATAGCTTATAGACTGTCATAAAGGAGCTTATGGGGTTTCTCCTGGAGAAAAAGTGATTTAAAGGGAATATAACCAGCTGGTTTTAGCTGACTTCAGTACTGCCATGGCTGTAACTGAACTTGGAATTAGGAATGATTGAATTCAAATTTTATCCCAGATTCCCATTAACTCTGGGACCTTGAACAAACTGCTCACAATTCTCTGTGCCCTCAGTTTCCTCATTTGAAAAAACAAAAGTATTGGACTCAATGGCCTCTATGTTCCCTTCTGGCTCTAGCTTGGAGATAAAAGCATCTAAAACATTGACCTTTTAAAAACTTCATCCATTTCTTCCTGACTCCAATTATTTACCTCAAATTGTACAGAGATAAATATATTTTCTAATGGAAATACCTGGTGTCATACAAGGTCAATTGGAGAGCACAGTGATCTACAAATATAGAAATTTTTCAGGAAAAAAAATCTTATTTTTTTATATTAGCTTTTTAGTACCATATGATATAATGAAAAAAAAGAAATATTTATTTATTTATGAATATTTATGAAGCACTTACTGTGACACTGTACTAAATGCTTTACAATTGTTATTTGAGCCCCACAACAATCCTGTGGGGTAGTGGAATTATTATCTCCATTTTACAAAGTTAATAAGTATTTGAGGCCAGATTTTATTTGAATTTATTCTTATCCCAGTGTTCTATCCATTGTGCCACCTAGCTGCTTTGTAGTCAATAAATAGGTATATCCAACTTTTGCCTGTCACTACCAGTGTGTACCCAGGAAAGTCACATAAACTCAGTTTTCTCAGCTCTAATATTGTGTCTGTATTCTGAGTTTCCTTCCAGGTATAGATCTTTGAGAAGTCTCCAGGTTTTTCATCTTTGCTGATTATTAGAAGCTGTATATGTTATTTCTCCAAAAATCTCTCTTTCTCTGATTATTCCTATTTCATTTTGTTTGTATGAGCAAACATGCACTTTAAACAGTTGCAACACTATTTTGACACGTTGAGAAGTGTCAGAAATGCGTTTCATATTTTATTTACAGAAGGCCAAAACCAAAGATATACAATTAGATTCAATTTTACAGAAATGAATTGAATATCCTCAGTGCCCTGAGGTTCTTTTGATGTACTCATTACAATGACAGGATTCCTCTGGAAATGCACAAACCTCCATGTTATTAGGAAACCCCTTCAATTTGGGTAGTTTCAGAAAATAGAACTAACATCTAAGTTATTGTTAGAAACTGCTTCTGGATCTGGTCCCAGTCTCCATATTTTCTACCTGGCCAATGTTTTCAGTTACCATCACCTGTGAGTTTCCAGGCAGCTCTTACTCAGGAATTGGTTCCTTATGGGGGTAAGAAAAAGATAAAAACGACAGGATTTAGGCAGAAGCCCTTTTCAGCTAAGCAAGTTTTGAATTCATCTGTCTCATGGATGTTAAGATCTTCATTTTCAATTCTGCCCTGGAGAGCCCTTCCCACTATTGTCAATTTTTTCTTTGCCCTCTTTGCTCAGACCTTCAATATGGCTAATCCCAAAAAACATGCGCACTTTTGCTTAATATAATGCTTTTACCAAAGACAGAACTACTTTTCTTCTTGTTTATTGCCCTTTTAGAAGTGAAGATATATTTTATTCTGAAACATTTGACAGTATCCTTTTAACTTCATACCTCAAGCATACTCTTGTAACCATTCAAATCTTTATATTTCTTCTTTGGACCCAGAGATAAAAGATTTGATGCAGAAAGAACAGGTTGAGAAAATCTCAATAAAGCCTTTCAAGTTTACTTGTTATTCTCCTTTGTAAGCAGAGAAATTCACAAAACTAGTTGATTTTTTTTTTATCAGCTAGGATATTTGACCAGCAATTTTGGATGGAGGTTCACTTTCTAATTCCTATATTTTTTCTAAGTACTAAAGGAAGCTGGTTTTATAATATTCAAAGAGTTCTGCTGTTGACCCCAGAAATCAAATGTTCTTATCAATCTGATTTTTAAATTCATAAATAAATTTTATTGCTATCTTTTGTTTTTATATCATCCATATTTTCCTATATATCTGTTTTTCTTCCTTTCCCTGGGAGCTGTTCCTTATAATAAACAATTTTGAAATTTAAGAAAAAAGAATACAGCAAAATTAAGCAACATGTCAAAAAAGTCTGACAACAGATATAGTATTCTATAACTATCACTTCCAATCTTTGCAAAGAGGGAAAGGAAGTATCTGACTATTTTTAAAATGTTCCTTTTGAACTTTTCCTTGAAGTACATCTTTGATTTTTACTAAATTCTCATAAAATATTGCCATACCATTTTAACAAATTCTATTAGAGTATGCATTATTTTATTCTTTGCATTCTCTTTCTCTTGAAGGTAGCATATGTGATATGTTTTGTGATTGTGATGTGAGCCTTTGTGATTTTTACTTTTCTGCACTTCTTTTAGGAAATGAAATTAACAGAATTTTCCACTTAGGCAAGAAGAAAAAGACCTGTTTGGGGGGAGGGGAGAAAAAAAGCTTATCTCCCATTTTGTTTGTCTTTCTATTGTAGAGCCATTACAATTCTAGTCAGGAAGCAGAGAATAGGGTTTCTAGAGTTCAAGGCAAGACAGTGAGTTTAGAAAATCAGATAAGTCAGTTTTACATATGTATATACATGGCATACATTTACACATACATATATTTTAAGGGCATTAGAGCCAAACTCTGGTGTATCTTGCCTAGGGCCTGCAGGTGGAAATGGGGATGGTAGGCAGGTTAACCTGGGAAGAATGGAAAATGTGGCGCCACAGCTATGGGTAGATCCTGCCAAATTCATACCAAATGCTAGAAAAGTATATTTAAGAGATACCTACAAAAACATATTGAGGAGGTTGAATGTACTTTGTATAGTTTGGCTAAAATAATCAAGTTTTTAAAAAAAAAGATCTATTCATAGGAAATCACATGTTTTGCCAAGTAGATTTCTCACTGGGGAATATTTTGGATGAAAAATACAAAAAAGACATTGTTTCCTTATTATATAATAGCATTGGCTAAAGCCAAGAATATTGTAAGATTAAGTGTGTTCACAATCTCATAAAGATTGGTGTAGCTATTGCCTTACTTGTATCCACACACATAAATCATATCTGAAAATATTTTTTTGACAATTGCCTAAACCTGTGACTCATAATAAACAGTACAGTTCTGCTACGCTTATACTATGTCAGTTTTCACCACTAGTAACCAGTAATTAAAGGCAGATCTCACAGAGGTCAGTTAATGGAAATGCTCTATTAACGGCCCTCTGTTAAAAACAATCCAAAGGAAAATAAAGTTCCACTGGGATGTTACCTCCCAAATATCAAATAAAAGTTTGTGCCAAAGTTACCACTAAAAATGGTTTAAAGAAACCACAAATGACCCAGATGCTGCTAATAGTAAATACATTCCTTCAGGTTATAACTACTGTAAGGTCTTTAATGATGAAACCAAAATCTTACAATCAATAAAAATGTACCATTGATAAAAAGATATCACATTTTCTTTATTTCTTGGGAGCACTGTAGTTCATATATACATATATATGTGCATGCATATATATATATATATAATTTTAATCTTAAATTCCCCCCTAAAAATATATGTTTTGCATTTCAGCACTTAAATGTTGCATGATGAAGATTTGGCTTGTCATAACATTCATTCTTGGAAAATCTCTGAATTCTTTACAGAGATTTATACAGACTTCAGAAAAAAAGGAAATACACTATTCTTCTCCACATAAGATGTTCATACTGATTTCTTACTAGGAAAAAAATATAATCATCCAGATAGAGTATTTACAAAGTGGACTTAAGCATTCAAAGTATTTAACTGTAACACACCCACTGAGATAGTTGGGTGGCAGGCACAGTGGGAGCCAGCCAGCAGGGATTGGGGTAGGGGTTGGAGATGCTGAACTTGGAGACAGGAATACCTGAGTTTGAACTCAGTTTAAGGTACTCAGTTGAATAACTTTAAGCAAGTCATTTCTTTTCACAGTCTCAGTTTCTCCATCCACAAAAATGGGATAATAATAGCACCCACCTCACAAGATTGTTATGAAGTTCCAATGAGATAACATATACATAAAACACCCTGCAAATCTTAAAGTGTTGTTGTTTTTATTATTAGGTTAATAAATGCTTCTTGATAGATTGACATTCTACATCCTCTCTTTACAATACAATTCAGTTGCCATATTTTTCCTAGTTGTCCAAAGCAATATTGCATATGCTATTCAAGTATTTGATTATATTTATTATATCAAACATCATATATATTTATCACATATACTTATCATATCACATATATATCATATGAAAAGAAACCATTTCTTTGCCAGTATAAAATACTAGATAAATGGCTTAAATTTAAATTCTGAGTCCTATAGCAAAATTTAGCAACAGCCTGTTCTCTAGGGTAAGCAGTGGGCGAAGAAAAGGTAAAGAGAGAAGAATAAGAGGGGGGATTGGCAAATAAAAACCAAAAGTGAAGAGAGGACAAGGAAGGAATAAAAACATGGTGAAATAAAAAAGGAGAGAAAAAGAAGAAAGGAAAACAAAGATAGTGTGGATAATCTGAAAGGTACAACATGTCCATCAACATCTATAAATTCATAACTCTTAAGAAGGAATAGAACCCATTGTTAGTATTAGGATAATTAACTGGACCCTAAAGCAGCAGCCCATATCATTGGATTAGGAATTAAGAACCTAGATTCTAGTCCTAATTATATTAATAATGTAGCTATAAGTCTTTGGGCAAGTCACTTAACCTGTCTGCACCTCAATTTCTTCATCTTTAAGTCAGGAATATTTGTCTCACTGGGTTGTTATTAAAAAAAAAAGATGAATAGTTTGACCATAAAGAACTATTAAAATTTAAGGTATCAGATTAGGATACATCACAAGTCACAAACAAACTAAAAAGTAGCAGTGATTTCTCTTATGAAATCCATAAACTCATAAGGACCCCAAAATCATATTCTAAAGAGGATTTCCAAATGTGTTGAGCAATGGTGACATTGTTGGAATAAGAGTAGAGTCTCCCAAGGATAGAGCTTTGAATGACAAGACACACTTGGCAAAATTAGCTTTGATATATTAGGGATTTGAGGTTTTTGTTTTTCTTCTTTAAAGCTTTGTTACTTTAAAGAAAATCAGCATTAAGTAAATTTTCTGATTGATTATGGATTAATCCATTTGTGTAGGGAAAGTGCCAAGGGTGGAGCCAATCCCTTAAGAGAACTCACCTCAAGAATGCAATTTCAGCTGTGCATTAAGAAATGCAGTTCTCTTGCAACCACAAATCTTCAATCTAGTAACAAGACCACCAACCACAGCATCAACACATTTGGAAAGAGGCCTCATAAAAATTAATAATATTATAACTAGTAAGTAGCAGAGCCAAGACTTAACTATGCTCTTAAAATCTGAAGCCTGCTCTTCTTCCCACTGCAAAACACTATTACCCTCTATCAGAAAAACTAAGGAATTTCCAAAAATCAAATCATCCTTTGATAGATGAGAATATTCTTAGATTATGAAATCAAAATTATAAGTATAGTATTCTGAAGATAATTCTTGTTATGCATATATTTAGTTTTAATAAAGCAATTTCCTCATCATAATTTATAAAACTGAGCATCAATCAATAAACAAAACAGTAAACATTTATTAAGTGCCAAGTGACTCAACAAGCATTTATTATGGAACTATCATGTGTTGAGCACTAAGGATACAAAGATAAAATACTTAACTGCTCCTGCCCTCAAGAAGCCTGCATTCTATCAGATTTTACTTTGCTTTCCATTGAAACAAAAGGGATGCTTTTAAAAATAAGCAGAAACAAAATTATAATACATATAAAAATGCATAAATAAGACCCTGTGGATTATATTTGGCTTTTTGACTGAGCAGCAAGGCTCAGAAAGAAAAAAAAATCTTTTCAAACTATCATCTCAGATTTCAAGGATGAGTATTAAGTATCATGATTAAACATACTGAAAAAGCAGCCACGTTTTCAAAATTTCTGAAGACATTTCCTAATCATGTTTTTGAGCAATAGTAAAATCATTTAAAAAAGTATAAAGTCCCCTGAGGTGACTACTTTGAAAGTGAAAATTACAGGCATAGGATATCTCTGTTAATGTGACAAAAAAATCAAGTAGCAATTCTTCCTTATTTATGTCTACCAATCCTAGATAGTATTTCCCATTTGGTATGTATAGTCCCTACAGGGGTCCTGGCTACCAGGCAAAGAATGAAAGCTGTTTGCTATCATGACTGAATGACCTAGCTAAAGCCAGATTAAGCTATTTCTGAAAAACAAAACAATTAAACTGAAACTGTCAAATCATCTTTCATTGGGACTTCCAACCAAAGGTTTTAAACAGGATACAAAAGAGATTTTTTAAATGCAGAATTTGTCTAAGACATATTTTCCTTTATATATACTTTATGGCTATTAATAATAGAATTCCACATATACTGGAAAACTCACTGCCCTCATCACACAAAAGGAAAAAAATCAAACCAATAAGTATTTATTGAGCATATATCATGTGAGTTTGGCTGTCAGATGAAGAAAGTCTGGCCTTGCTACCACATTATTATAATTATACCATGGTTATAGTCAGTGTAGCAAAGTAGTTAAGGGTATAACATTAACAAAAGCAAACAATAAGAGAGAAAAATAAATTCAGAAATGGGGAAGGGAGCACAGGAAATCAGAGGCAGGAATCATTAAGATGGAGATGAAAGGGAAGAAGATACTCCAAGTACAGGGAATGATTGGCATTAGCAAAGGCAGAGAAATGGGAGTGCACTGTGACAATTGAGGTCCATTTGGACCAATACCTAGAACAGATGGAAGAGAATAGGGATCTGATATTGGAGCTATGAAGTGCTGACAGATTACATAAATGGTGAACAAGAACTAAGTACTTTAGACTTTGTTTAGTAATTAAGGAGAAGCTACTGAAAACTTTGGATGAAGAAATGGAATGATCAAGGTCATTTATAAATTAGATTAAATAGTGTGAAGAGTTCGTTTAAAGGGAAGAAGATGAAAATGGAAAGCCCGGTTAAAAGGTCACATTTAGACAGATGGTTATAGTGGCCTATGCCATCAGTAACATTAATATTTATCCTATGTCATAGAGGAACAGCAGAAAGGACGTGATTTGATTGATCCAAGAGATATTATGGAATAATAATTTAAAGGAACTGGCAATAAAGAATAGGTGGCAATAGAGACTGGGGGACAGAGCAGAGTCAATGTTTTCAAATATGTGATATTAATGACAGAAGCAGAGAAGTTAGAGCAAGTTCTGGGGCAAAATAAATTTCATTATGAACTTAAAGAATGTAGAATATCTAGGTAGAAGCAATTAAAAATGTTCTAGAGCTCAAGAGAGATTTAAAAGTCAGCTATATAAAAGTCATTATTGAAGGTATGGAAATGGATGAAATTGCCAAAGGAGTAAGGATACATATAGAAGAAGGTCGGGGTAGAATCTTGAATAGGATGAGGATTAAGGAATTGAAGGAAAAAATTGTGGGGAGTAGGAGCAGGGTGTTTGCATGGGGGAGGGGTGGGGTAAATTTGTGAAGAAGACAGATTAAGAACTGGGCTAAGGAGAGGATATTTTGGTTCACTCCTACCTCCCCAGTGTCAACTCCACCCTCCCTGCCCCCTTTCCCATCACTACTTAACTTCTCCTTTGAAGGCCATGTAATCCAATTATAAAACTATATCCCAATTCCTGTCACTGTTAGATACTGACCTCTAAGATGCCCTCCCACCTTCAATGACTTCAGCTCTTGGCTTACAGTTTTCTTCTCCTCCCTTTCATCTGTCATCCTTGGCAACTTCAAGCAACTTATGACCCTGCTAACACTCCTAGGTTGTTGGGTTTTTTTTCCTCTCTTGAGCTCTTTTTTCTTTTTTGCTTTCATATTCTCTGCTGTCTTGGCTTTTCTCCACTCTTGCTGACCCTGAATTCTCTTTCTCCTTCTACCCTTTAAGTAAGGAAATCCTATACATCTCTATAATCAGCTCTCCTCTCTCTCTCTCTCTCTCTCTCTCTCTCTCTCTCTCTCTCTCTCTC
>JAJPUD010003086.1:106818-125228 GCA_023553655.1 Myrmecobius fasciatus | reverse complement strand
TCTCTCTCTCTCTCTCTCTCTCTCTCTCTCTCTCTCTCTCTCTCTCTTTCTCTCTTTTTCTCTGTCTTTCTGTTTCTGTCTCTCTGTCTCTCTCTCTATTTGTCTCTGTTTCTGCCTCTCTTTCTGTCTCTGTCTCTCTGTCTCTGTCTCTTTCTTTTTGTCTCTCTCTATGTGTCTCCCTCTTTCCCTTAACAATCTAAACAAATTCATAGCATGTTTGAGTTAGGAGGATTCTTAGAAATCATCAAATCTACTTTCATCTGAACAGAGAACTGGTTTGTCCAAAGTCAACCCCAACTAACTAGTGGTAGATCTTGGAATCAAATTAAGGTGATGATCAATCAATAGTGTCCTTGTTCTTCCACCATGTATTTGCATGGCTTCAATCATCACTCTATTTAGATGATTCCAGAATCTTTTTTTGTAGCCTCAACTCCAGTCCTACATTACCAAGTGCTTGCTAGAAACCTCTACCATAATGTTATACTTATGTCTCTAATTCAACACATCTCAAACAGAAATGAATTTCAAAACTTGGCCTGTTTCTAACTTCCTCATTAAGGTAACAATATCATCATTTTTTTTAAGTTGCCAAGGTTTCAGAGGTCACAGTCATTCTTTACTTTTTTTTTTCTATTATCACTCATATCTAATGGATTGTCAAGTCCTAGAGTGCCAGACCTGGAGTCAGGAAGTCCTGAGTTCAAATCTGACCTCAGAGCTTTACTAGCTGTGTGATCCTTGGCAAGTCACACTTATCCCTCTTTGTCTCAGCTTCCTCATCTGTAAAATGATATGAAGAAGGAAATGGTAAACTATTCCATTATCCTAAAAGAAAACCCAAGGCTACATACAAAGAGTTGGATACTCCTGATATGACTTAACAACAACGGCATTGATACTATTCCCAAAATATATCCTATATTTGTTTCCTCATGCCCTACTTTTATCCCTATTATACAACTTTAGGCCTGACCTATTGTAATAGCCTCTTAAGTGATCTTCAGTGCCTTTCATCCATCCTTCAAAAAGATCCTAAAGCAATCTTTATAAGGCACAGGTGTGAACATGGAACTCGCTGTCAAAAACTTTCAGTAGTGTCCTATTGCTTAAAGAAAAAAATGTAATTCTTTTAAGGTATTTAAATAATTTCCTAACTGATCTCACTACTTCCAGTCTCTCCTACTCATCCCCTACAAAGATATTGAAAAAATTTTAATAAGAAATAATTTCTAAATATGGAGTTCATCTGATCAAAAACCTTTAGTGATTCCCCACAGCTCAAGGGAAACCAGGCATTCATAGTACTTCCCAATCTAGTTCTTGCCTATTTTTCTTTAATATCATCTTCCTTCCTTTCATTGTTTTCTGATATCATTTTGCCAAATCCTGCTTCTTTTTACTAACGTGCCTTGTCCCCTATGCCTGTAATGAATTCTCCCCCATTCTCATCTTTGTCTATTGACATGCTTTTCCTTCATCAGGACCTGCTATCTTCTCCAGCATGCCTTCTGATCTTCTGAGTTAGAAGGGATCCCTGTCTTAAATCCTTGGGCTTTGTATTTTTGTTTCATTTTGCCTGTACATGCAATCATTTTCTAAATAAAATCATGCATTAATCCTTTGTTAAGCACTCATTATGTGCAAGCTACATTCAAATTATAAAATCATTAAAAATAACAAATTTCCTGTCCTCAAAGGGTGTACTGTCCATGTGAAGTGAGTTGTGGTAGGGACAAAAGTAAGCTGGAAAACAAAGGAAGGCAGAAGCCAGCAATGGGAATTAAGGTGGAAAAGAAGAAAGTTTGGGTCTGAGATAAAGATTTCAATCACTCACATTTAAGTTAATAATTGAACCTGCATGTATGGTTGAAAAAGCTAAAGGAGAGTGTAGCAAAAAAGAAAGAATTGAGACTTGAGAAAAATCAACATTGAGAGAAAGGGAAGTGGGAGGAGAAACAAAGGAATTGTTTTAACCGGGAGAGGAAAATGATTGGTAGGCCAGAGACATCAAAGAAGAGTAAAAAGTGGTGGTTCACATCAGACAATGCTACAGAGAAATCAAGAAGAATGAGTGTAAAGGAAAGAGTCACTGAATTTGACAAGTGGATGATCAGAGTGTAATTTTAATAGAGTAGTGTAGACAGTTCCTAGATTGTCACTTAATAATTTATCTTACTTCCCACTAAAGAAACATCACATATAAAATGGTCTAGAAACCTTCATTGTCTAGCATAATCTGAGCCAGGTTTTGGCTTTACTTGAAAAGGTAACAGATTGTAGGAAATGAACACATAATTAGGGAAATTTTGACAGATTGTAGAAGGCAAAAGTACAGACAAGGAATCTTATAAATAAAGCCAAGTAATGAAAATATTATCCAGTCCTTTCAATCAAAAGAAACATGAACAACTACACATATGATTTTCTGGAGGAGGGAAGCAGGATATAAAAATAAAACTAATATTGAAATATAATTTGTCACATAATGTCACATAAATTAAAATTAAAACCATCAATTAGTTTCTCTAAAGTCTAAAATTTCTTTAATCTGAGATAAAACTTTGTATTTCATATTTATACATAAAAGTCTTAAGATTTAATTTGACTGTGAGATAATACTTTAGAACAAATGTGTAATCCTCAAAACAAATGTAAAGAATTAATATCAGGCTAAGTGAAGTGAATAGACCCAAGAGAACACAGTACACAACTACAAGATTATGCAATGATCAATTCTGATGGAAATGGCTCTTTTCAACAATGAGGTGAATCAGGCCAATTCCAATGGACTTGTCATTTTGGAGGTACATTGAGGATTCTTTCCTAAATTCTTTCCTAAATCCCCAAAGTCATAATTGTTATCAAACTTGTCAAAATAGGTCAAAAACACAACCAGATTGAGCAAAAACAAATGTTGGTAGGATTGTTGAGCAATGTCTCTTCTCAGATTTCAGCAATGGCTTTATTTGAACATAAAAATTTCCCAAAGTAAAAAGAAAATCACAATCATTATACTAACTCATATTTATGTGACACTCTAAAGTTTACAAAGTACTTTTATTAGAAAAATCTTCTTAGCTAAGTAGTGCCTTCATCATAATCTCCATTTTACAGATGAGGAAGCTGAGGCTTTGAGGGATAAAATGATTTCTTCATAGTCATATACCTAATAAAACCACCAAGTTTGAAATCAAACCCAAGTATTCTTATTCCAAGTTTAGTACTCTTTCTATCACACCAGGCTGATTTTTAAAAATAGCTTTTTAAATATTTTTATATATATACACAATATTTATTTATTTATTAATAATAAATAAAATCTATTTATATATTAATTTTATATATTTTTACATAATGAAATTACATTTGAGAAAAGTGACAATTCTTATGTTAGACTATGAGGTACTGAAACAAACTGTTGTTGCCACCACCCCTAAACATATAGTCTATATGTTACTAAATCCATTCAACAATGGATATGGCTCAAATCATAAACAATTAAGACAAGAAGTTCTTGATTTGAGTTAGTCTCTGCAGCAATCTAGTACCACACTAGTCTCAGCCATATGGACAGAGATCCAATCAGAGAATAGAGTTCCTTTTAGACTCAGTGATGATTAAGAGCTAGAAGAGACTTCAGAAACCATCTAGCCTATCCTTCTCACTTAAGGATATATATACACCTGTTCTCAAATCAAATATCCCGATATGTGAAATGATCCTGGGTCTGGGAGCAAAGAGATCTGGCATCCAGTTCCAGCTCTCACCACTATTTGGATGTGTGACCTTAAACAAAGTAGTCCATTTGCAGTGTGATGCCTCTGTTTCTTCACATCTAGAACAAAAGGGCTGGATTACATATTCTCTAAGGTCCTTCCTGACTTTCCCAAGACAAAAGGAAGGAACGTATATGTAGCCAGTGGGCAATCAACAAATGCTGCATAAACCTTACACTTAATTTAGGGTATACCTGGGAGACATCCACTAAATAAGCGGCTATGGAAAGGAAGATCTCTCTCACAAAACACAGTAGAAAAAAGACCTAATACTGACACTGATATATGACTGCAGGCCCTTATGGGAGTAGTAACATGACTGATATGTGGTCCCTGGCATTAGAATATGATATATCTTGAGGGCTTCTACAAACACAACTCGACAGGGTGAATATGAATGAAACAACACAGGTCTCTAACTTAAAGGAAGCGAAATTGGTCATAATTTATTCTTTATTGCCAGAGTAATTGAGATTGGTTCAATGGCATAAAACCTTCAGGTTGCACTACACATTGAATATTATAGTCTACTAATTATGAAAACACAGAACCACAGAACTGAAATAATAAAATATGAGAAAGCTGCAAAAGCCCTTATTTATCCTTAAGTTAGTCCTATTTCCTTATTAAAAATCTGGAGAACTTGAAGCCTAGAGTGGTGACTTGAGTCGAATGCAATATAAATAAATTGGGAGCAGATTTTTTTCCCCTAAATCTCCAAATCCAAGACATTCTAATAGCATATTATCTCCTTGGTTTCCATGACATATGACAGGATCTCAGGACTAGTGTAATCCCAAAAACTAAGTTCAGTTTGTACCTGAAAAATAATCTCCTCCATTGAATATTTAACAAGTGGTCATTTGAAGAACTCAGCTGATGGGAAACTCATTACTTCCTGAGGAGCCAGTTCTACTTCTGGGAAGCTCTAATTATAAGCGAGTTTTTCCTGACAGCCAACAATGGTTAGAAATGCTGCCTAGTTCTGACTTTTAGCAGCAAGCTGATTAAGGCTCAGGATAATTGAAGACAATTATTAAGTTCCTTTTTTTTTCTTGAAAAACAAAACAAAACAAAACAACAGGTCACCTTATGAAGGTTATTTAGCCTTTATTCAGGCTAAACAACCACAGTTGCTTCAATCTATCTCAGAACCATAGAGCATGAGCTGAAACAAACCTCTGAGCTCATCTAGTCCAATTCTTTATAGATGAAGAAACTAAGGTTAAATTATGGAGAATCAATAACTTTGAAAAGTAGCAACATATAAAATGAAATGAAAGAAGTGTAAGCATCAAAGGTGAGAAGTGAACCTAGATCCTTGGGTTTTAAATTCAGTACTCCTTCCTCTGCAAAAACATTAAGCATCTGCTCTTTGCCAGATACTGGGGATACAAAGACAAAAATAAGCCAGATGCCAGATCCTGACCCCAAGAAGCTTATATTCCAGCAAGTTAGATGGCATGTATTTATGTAAGGATACAGAGAACATGAAAAATGAATATGAGGGAATTTTGAGAATGAGGGAAAGCATTCATGTACAATTTTATATTTCATTCAGGGTTTCTTTCACTTCCATTAATTCAGACATTGTATAAATTGGTATTCTAGTTTTAATCAGCTTATAATATAGAAAAACATGCACACAATGATTCAAATAATGGTAATGAATGATACATTTAAAGCAAACCTCCCTCCTATTAGCAAAGTCTAAGGATGACAGCACAAAGAAAAGTGCTTCTCTAGAATGCCACTAAATCTTAAAAAGTATGTAGATGGATGAATCATTTTTAATATGATAAAAGTATATACCCAAATTCAAAAGGCTGCTTTATTTAGAATATCTGAATAGAGGAGAAAAAGTAGTAATGTCCCTTGTCTCAACTATTAACAGAAATTATTCAAGAGACTAATAAATAGCAACATATAAAATAAAACCACAAATCATAAAAGTATATATGTATATGTACATGCATATATATATACAGTTATATTGTACCATATTCTTTATAATTACAAAAAAAACTAAAAGATGAGAGAAAAATAAATCTTAAAATAACTATGAAAAAGATAGAATATGTGGGAATAAATCTACCAAGATAGCACACTCAAGACTTAAAGAGATATAATTACCAACATTTAAGACTTAAATAATTGTAAGGGACTTTACTGCTCATGGTTGGACTTCACTAATATCATAAAAATGATGATGCTACATAAATTAAAACACAGATTTAGTGTACTGCCAATCAAACTACCCAAGGAGTGTCTTATAGAATTATATAATAATAAAAATAATACATGTTAGAAGAACAAAATACCTTTAATCTAAAAGGAGGAAATGAAACTTTTAGAAATGAATAGGAAATAGTATCTCAAGACTTCAAAATATATTATAAATCAATAATCATCAAAACTGCTTGGTACTGATTTGAAAAGATAGAGATAGAAATAGATAGTTAGAAATAGAATGGAGATAGAAATATAGAGATAGAGAAACATATATGTGTGTATGTATATATTATATGATGGAAAGATTTATTAAAATATTTTTAAAATTAGGAGGGAGCAGAAAGGATCAAGTCCTGGTAAGTCGACTGCCCTCCACAGCAAAGCCCACCAGTTTCATAAGATAAAATATGAGGAGAAAAAAGTCATATGCATAGATAGTTTAAAAAATTCTAAAAGAGTAAAACAATCGAGGAATATAAGCTAAGAAAGTTAAGGAAATAGAGCAAAAATTTGCTGCCAAGTATACTGGCAACCTGCAAGGATGAAGTGGGAGTTTCACATTATCATGGATTTCAAGATAATTTAATGCAATAGCCTCATTTCACAGATGAGAAAATAGACTCAGAGACACTGAGTATCCGTCCAAGGACACACATAGCAATAAGGATGAAGAGGTGAGACCTGGATCCAGTTACTCTGATACAATTCCATTGCTCTTTTTATCTTTCATGGCATTTCATGAAGCCTGTTATGTTTGAGGATCTCTAAGTAGGAAGGTAGTGGCAAATAGTGGCAAATACTCATTTACATCTATTTCCTAAGTCTACAGATTCAAGCCTTTCTTGTCGAAAAAAAATTTCAGGATACTCTATGAGATTGAGATCTAGACACTTTAGGGTACTACTTACCCCAAGTTAGCATTTATACTATCCAGATTCACTTGCATATTATCTCTCCCTCATGCCTCAAATCCTTTAATTCTGGAGGTCTAACAGGGCAGTTGCCACATTTTTTACCCTTCTTTGTATTCCCAGTGCTTAGCAAAGTGCCTGCCTGGCAGGAATATTTTAATAAAGGCTGGTCAACTGACTGAATGACTGGTGGGTAAACAGAGTGAAAGAACTAATGGGAACACTAAGAATGGTAAAGGAGAACAAATAAAACCATAAAAAATAAGATCATTTGAGTCATAGGACCATAGGATATGGTCCTTTAGAGACCTTTAATATCATCTGGGTCCAACCCTATCCTTGAAAAGATAAGGAGTCTGAGTCCTAGAGAAATGAAATGATTTGTTCAATATCACAAAGATAATTTAATGGGAGAACCATTATTTGAACTTATATCCTCTGGTTCCAAAGGCTAAGATCTTATCACTATACTTCAAATGCTCATTCTTCACTCCTTTACTTAGTATACTCTAGGAGCTCTCTATCCCCCCCCCCCCATCAAGTATAGAATTCTATATTTAGTCATAAAAGCCCTTAACAACCCCTACCTACCCCTCCCCCCAACACACACAAACACACACACACACACATCTTTCCAGTCTTTTTACACTTTCTTACACCCATATCTGTGATGAAAGTCTCTTTAGTGTTCCTCAGATACTCAATTCCTTGATTTCAAGTATTTTCACTGGCTATATATGATACCTTGAAGGAGGGATACCTCTCCCTCTTCATCTCTACCTTGTAGTTTCTCTGTCTCTCTTCAAATTCTAGCTAAAATCCCACCTTCTACAAGAAGTCATTCTCAATCTCCCCTAATTCTAATGTCTTTCCTCTGCTGATTATTTCTAAATTGTCCTGTATATAGCTTATTTGTGCAGTTGTTAGCACAAGGTTATCTCCTGCTTTAGATTGTAAGCTCTTTAAAAGCAAGGTCTTATCTTTTATTTTTCTTTGTACCTCCAGGCACATATTAGGCACTTAATAAATGTTTATTGATTGATGAACTAAAAAATACTATATAGAACATAATTCAGAAGAAAAAATATGAAGGTGATAGTAAATTTTAGATTTTACTTACATAAAGCAAAAGTCTAGGGGTGAGGGAGAAAAAGAGAAAAGGAATTTAATTGTGTATTTATTTTCCCTTATTTCAAGGTATAAAAGAGCAGAGAGAGAATATAAAATGTCAAGTGATCTTTTTTATTTATTACTGGGTTAAGACTTTAGGTAGAATAATATGTACAGTTTTGAGCCTCTTAATAGTACTGTTCTGGGGACTGAGAGCTAGATAAAACACAAAGAGAATTTGCAAAGTTGATGTCAGAGTCTTTAGGTCTATTGTGGTCCCAAACCTCAGAGTAACTAGAGAACTTCTCAAGTATGGATCAGGAGGCCTTTTGCCACCTTAATATGCTGTTATGTGACATGTACTCTGTATTCTGAGGGGGAAAAAAACGCCAAGACAATGACTGGAGTCTCTAGAAGGTGATTTATTAAACAGATTCCAGGAAAATGATCTATAAATATAAATAAATTCTTCTGCTAGGGATTAGGCTGGATAATACCAAGTTCCCTTCAACCCTTAGATTCCTAGAAGCTCAAAAACATTTTAAAATGATTACATGTATGTGACAAAAAGCTGCCTTTTCCCCAGCTACAATGAGTTACATTCCAGTTTAATGAACTCTGTTTTCTAAACTGAAACACAGCAACAAAAGTGATTATAATCTTTGTTTTTGAGACAAAGCTATAATAATGCTCTCTGGTTTACTTCTGGAGCACAGATAGCATTTTAGCAAAATAAAACCTTGCAATTTGTATGAGAATTTTAAAACATTTTATTGGGCTTTAATATATATATTATTCCTGTCCTGCCCAATATTTAGGACTACTAAAGTATTCTTTAGAAAGTCCTTCTAATCTAAACATACCTTGAACCACATTTAAACTATTAATATATGACAATCCACAGTGAACTTTTCTTTCCAAGTTAAAAATAAACTTGGGTTTTTTTAGTTTAATGATAGGGAGTTTTTTTTTTAATTTCTCTTGACTTTTCATTGTGATTTACGCCCATTCCAGGTCAGCTATTTAACATAGAAAAATACAGGTCTGGTGCCAAAAAATCATCAAGAACATTACCCAGACTAAAATTTGGGGGCAAAGTCTTTAAACAAGCTCCTGCAAGGAATAGTCTTTGACAGCAAAGAAATGAAGAAATGAAATAACCCAGTGTGTTATTTTTATCTCATATCTCCACTTCTGGTGTTTTGGCTTGTAGATTTTCACTCAACAGGGGCTTTGGTTGATGGCATATCGTTCTTGGTGAAGAAAAAGAAGTGAGACTTTTATATTCAGAATTTCTATGTAACATTAGCTTGAAGCCTTGAAACTTCTCACTTTAACTACTAAAACATAGATGGGATTTTCCCATCAGATAATTATTGTCTCATTTAGACATTAATTTTTTTTGTCATTACAGGTTTAGACTATGGGTTTTTCCAGACAATTATGTTCTGTATGGCTTTATGTGAGCCAGTGACAGTATTCAGAAATAGTTATTTATTCCCTTTAAAAATTATTCAACCCTGTTGAATTTCAATGTTATCAGTGATTATCAAAGGAAAGTATTAATTTCTAGGGAGCTGAATTTTCTGCCTTTAATTTTATATCACCCACATCCCTTTTCCCACCCCACCCCCAAGACCTCAGGTTAGAGATTGGGTCAAAGAATATCAGTGTAAATTGACTGATCTAGTTTAGTACTTTATAATATAAAAGGGTCTCTAAGAAGTATTTCTAAAGATAAGTCTGAATTTTTTTGTTACATTTAAGATACTATATCCAAATATTGTTATAAGCTGTAAAGAATTTCTTATCAGAGTTATTTCAAATTCTGAATAGCTATCTAAAGTTTGTCCTCAAATATCAGGAGTCCTTATGCACTTTTATAGCATTTACTCATAAAAAGGTTTAGGATTAAGGTTTTATTTGTCATGAAATTCTGAAGATTTTACTCAGTGTGGGTAAAATAAACAATTGTAACTTGTTTTTCAAAATCCAACACTCTCCAATGTCCTTAGCTTGCCTCTCTTCTACTTCTGTATCCTGGCCAAACAAATTCTCAACCCTTAACCAGGGCTCTTGGTCACACAATTTTTCCCTGTTCAACTCTTCTAGCTACACTTGACACTCTGACCAGCCTGAATTCCATGGAATCACTTCAAAATATCCCACATTGAAAACCATAAATTCTTTTGTGCTACTAGCCTTCTATCAAATACTTTGTCCTGGATTGCTCCAAGTTTGCAGAATAATACTTAAGAGCAAGCTAGAAGATTTGCAAATTCTTCAGGACACACATTTTCATTTCAACTGGATCCTTAAAGCTGATCAGAAATGTTCTTATTCATTTCTTATTGATTCCCTCAGCACATTCTTGAAAGAAGGTTCTAGACCTTCTAGAACTTTACTGTTTCAAGAACCCCATTACATCTCCATGTATCTTGATTTCATGAGATTATCCTATCTTGAACTTTTCTGGCAATATGGAGACTAAAAAAGTGGACCCCTATGCCTTTCTGTCTGTATATTCAATCTTCTTTTTTTCAAACTTTTTCTGCTACTTTGCCCTCCATTTCTAAGACAGGGATGCTCTCCCAATTATCCCTTCACCAACATATTTAATTTCTTCTACTCAACTTCTTTCCATCTCTACTACAAACATCTTAATACAACTTTTACTTGGTCTCATTGACCCCTACCAGCTAGTACCCCATTTCTTAACTTCTCCCAACAGCCAAATTTCATCATTACCTTCCTAATAACCATGGCCATCTAGTCTAACTTATACTTGAGCAAGAAGCCCTATAATAATAGACCTATTAAAAGATCATACAGTCTCCTGAAGAAATGGGGAGCTTATGACTTACTAAGGCAACTTAGTTCACTTTTGGATAATTCTAACACTTAAGAAGTTTTTCTTCATATCCTTGGCAACTTCCACCCACAGCTTCTAATTATACCTATATAGTTTTTTAAAAAGCAAATTCAATCCTTCTCTCATATAATGATTCTTATATTCTTCAGATTCTTAAAATATTCTTTTCTTCAATTTAAGCACCTCCAGTTCCTCAAACCAAGCCTCAAACCAGCACAACTTTGAATCCCTCTCATTATCCTTAATGCTCTTTACTATATACTGCATAGATTGTCAATATTTCTCTAATGTGGAATCCCAAACTTATCACAATACTTTGATTGTAGACTAATGAAGAAAAAACACAGCAGGACTGTCAGATCCCTTGCACGGGGCATCAGAGTTCTACTGATACAGTTTGAGATGACTTTAGTTTGGGGAGCTGTCATGTCAAATGATTTTTATTGAACTTAATTATAATTTACTAAAGTCCCCAAGTCTTTTTGCAAAAAAATAAATAAAATTCTGGTAAACAATGTAATAATATAAAAAAATTATTTATTATGATCCAGTGGGATTTATACCAGAAATGAAATGATGGTTCTATGTAATAAAAGTAAATTACATAACACATTATATAAATAATACAAATAATGAAAACTATATAACTATATAAAAGAATAAATTTTTCTATAAAATTCAGTATCTATTTATGTTAGAAAAAGTAAAAGTCACAGGAATAGAGGGATTTTTCCTTGATACTAGCAGAATGCAATTATTCAAACTCAAGAAGTAGTACTATGTGAAAAAGAACAACTGTACATAGCCTTTGTAACTCAGAACTGAAGTTAAGAAAGCTTCCCTTTCCTGGCCTCAATTCTCACCATTATCCTTCACAGTAGTAAAAAAGAAATAGCAGAACTGTTGCTAAGTGAAGTGAGTAGAATCGGGAGATCATTGTACATGGCAACAGCCAGATTATATGATGACCAATTCTGATGTACATGGCTCTTTTCAACCATGAGATGATTCAAGTAAGTTCCAATGGTCTTGTGACAAAAGCCATCTGCACCCAGAAGAGGACTGTGGAGACTGAGTGTGGATCACAACATAGTATTTTCATTCTTGTTGTTGTTGTTTGCTTCCATTTTGTTTTCTTTCTCACTTTTTTTTTCCTTTTTGATCTGATTTTTCTTGTGCAGCATGATATTTGTGGAAATATGTATAGGAGAATTGCATATTTAATATATATTGAATTACTTGCCATCTAGGGGAAGGAGTGGGGGGAAGGAGGGGAAAATTTGGAACACAAGGTTTTGCAAGGGTGAATGTTGAAAATTATCTATGCATATGTTTTGAAAATAAAAAGCTTTAATAAAATATAAAAAAGAAGTATCAATAATACAGTAAAAGGAAAGTAAAGGTGGGGGGGAAGATTTGGTAGAAAATCTAAAATCATTTCTATTTGTGGAAAGTATTATACTCATTTAGAAAGACAAAATGATAAAAAAAAAATTAATCAAATCAGAGATATTAGCAAAATAATAGAATATGCTGCCTCTCCCTCTTCTCCCAAATCATCATTTCTATATATTATCTATAAATTTGGATGTCCATTTTAGCTCTTACAGGTTCAATTATAATCTCTACATAAGTGATTCCTAAATTATTCTACCAACACATTGAAAGGACTCATATAAATTCACTTCTAAAATCATATTTATCAATATAAGAAAGTAAATAATTTGGAATATGTTCAATGTTCAAAAGTTAAACCAAGTTTATATAGTGATTATTACAGTATTTTCCTAATTAATTTGTATATTTCATATTACATTGATTAAAATACAAATAACATGCTTACAGAATTTACAAGGAGGTAGAGACAAGATCTCTGAATAACAGAAAGAAAAACAGCTTAACTCCCCAACATAAATTCCTAATGAGGATCTAGAAAATGCACCATACTGAGTTCTGATAGGTAAATTCAATTTAAAAAATCACAGTGAGTCATACTTCCAGCCTAGATCAATATAAGGAGACAAAGAAGTCTGCAGATACTAGGGATGAAATCTATCCAAAGTCAAAGAAACCGAGCAATTATTTAGGAACTGAAAGAGGATCAAATTTACATACCAGGGTAAAAAGTGGTACAGACTCATAAAGTACAACCCCAACCCCAGCAGGTGGTGCCAACTGGAAGCTCTGTTATTTAAGCTCAAGTTCTAGATCATAGATCTAGGGCAGAATGAAAAAAAAAAAACCCTACACCCAGGATGGCATTCCCGGATGAGGATTGAGCATATGGGCTCCAGGCCAAATACCAAGCAAGGAACAAGTTCAGAAATAATGAGTGAAACTCTGATCCCAAGAACTGAATGAGGTTTCCACTGAAGTCTCAGCGCCCCACCCCCCAAGCCTGCAGCAGGATAAGTAGGACAGAAACCTAGAATAAAAGAGGATCCTGCAGGTTTTTGACTCTAAACTTGCAGGAGCATTCCAGATGGCTAAAGGGGGCTGAGACCCTCAATATTTTGCTGGAACTTACAACCATGGACAAGTCCACAGGCGTGTAAGACAGAGCTAAATAAAGAGCAGCAACAAAATCTATGATGCTCCAGCATGAAGTAAAAAAACAGTAGCAATCACTGAGATAAAGTACCCATAAACACAGGCTTAAAAGTAAAACATGAGAAAACTATGTGTTGCTGAAAAGTACCAAAAGCAATGAATTACTATCAATACTAAATATACATGCAATAAATGTCATAGCATCAAAAAAAAATCTTAAAGGAAAAGTTAAATGAAAAATAGACCAAAAAAAAAAAAACACTCAGTAATGGTGGGGGATCTTAAGCACTTCACTGCAGATCTAGGTATATTTAACCAAAAATACACACAAAAATACTGAAAAACATGAAAAGAATTTTAGGAAGTTTACATGTGACAAACCATTAAAGATTACTGAACTGAAATAGAAAGTAACATACATATTTTTCTGATGTGCATGCTATCTTCATGAAAAATTAGCCAAGTATTAGGGAATAAAAATCTTTAGGAAATAAAAATCTTGCAAACAAATTCAGAAAAGCAGAAATATTAAACACATCATTTACAGACAAAAATGCAAAAAAAAAATTGAAGGAAAATTGAAAATTAATTGGAAATTAAACAACTTAGTCCTAAAGGATGAGTGGGATGATGAACAAGTCATAGAAATATTTGCTGATTCCATTAAAAATACTGACAATGAGATAACATATCAAAATTTGAGGATACAATCAAAAAAATCCTTAAGAGAAAAGTTTGATCTCTAAACACTTTCATCAATAAAAGAGAAGATCAATAAATTAGATTTGCAACTAGAAAACTGGAAAACCAACAAATTAAAAATTCTAAGAAGGCACTAAAAATAAAAATCCTGAAGAATCAAAGAAGAGATTAACAATTGAAAGCAAAAGACTCATAGAATTAATAAATAAAACTAGGGGCTTTTAAAAAAACTGAGTAGATAGGACAGCTAGGTGGTACAGTGGAAACATCATCAGCCCTGAATTCAGGAGGACCTGAGTTCAAATCTGGTCTCAGACACTTAATACTTCCTAGCTGTGTGACCCTGGGCAAGTCACTTAACCCTAACTGCCTCAGCAAAAAACAAAAAACAAAAAACAAAAGAGTATATGAACCATTAGGAAACATGATACTAACATCAAAATTTTAAAACATGAAATCAAGAAGAAATTTGAAAAAATATTTATAACTTTTTTGTCTAATTATGGGATAAAATTTATTATCTAAACGAAATAGATGAATATTTACAAAATAAATGTCCAAATTAACAAAATAAGAAATAGAAGACCTAAATAACTCAATCTCAGAAAAAGACATTTTAAAAACCATAAATTACACAAACCATAAAAAAAAACAAAGCCCCAAGACCAAATGGATTTATAAGTGAATTTTATCAAAGTTTAAAGAAAAAAATAATTCTAAGTTGCACATAAACTGTATGCAAAACAGAAAAAGAGTCCTACCAAATTTATTTTATTATGCAGCTATATTCTTGTTACTTAAACCAGGGAGAGTCAAAACAGAAAAAAACTATAGACCAATTTCCCTAATGAATAGTAACACAAAAAAAAAACAGCTAAATAAAACACTATCAAGGACACTATAGCAACATATCACAAAGATTTTACTATATTACCAGGCTATATTTCTACCAAGAATGGAGAATAAAAATAAGAAGAAAAGCATGAATATCATTGATTTTCATGGAAAATGTCATATTGGTAACAAGAATGATTATATCAATGGATAAAAATAAAAGTTTTGACAAAATATAATACCCATTCTTATTTAATATACTAAAAATCATAGGAATAAGTCAATCTTTTCTTAAAATGTTAAGTAGTATCCACCCAGATCCAGCATTATAAATTAGAGGCCATTCCAATGAAAATCAGAGGTAAAGCAAGAATTTATATTATCAATTGCTACTCAATATAGGGCTAGAAACGCTGGCTATCACAATAAAACAAGAAAACGAAATTGAGAATACAAGTATAGGCAAAGAAGAAATAAAATTATCACTATTTGCACAACAGATGATAAGATGGTTTACTAAGGGCACCCTACACAGTCAATTTAAAATTGAAGGGAAAAATTAACAACTCAGCAGTTAAGATATAAAATAAATCCACATAAATCATCATCATTTCTGTAAATTTTCAACAGCATTCAGCAAGTTAAATGATAGAAATGCTGTTCAAAATAACTATAGAAAGTATGAAATACTTTGGAAGCTACTTACCAAGATATACCTAAGAAATAATGAATGCAATTATAAAACACTCTACACAAATAAAATGCAATTTTTGAATGGAGAAATATTAACTGCTCATAGATAGTGCAAGCCAATATAATAAAAATGACAATACTAGCTAAATTAATTTACTGATTCAGTGACATGCCCATAAAACTACCAAAGGATTATTTTAGTTAGCTGGAAAAAATAATAATGAGATTCATCTGGAAGAACAAAAGGTCAAGAATATAAAAGAAATATATTTTAAAAGGGAGGAAAGAAGGAACCTAGAAGTGCCACATTTCAAACTATACTACAACGTAGTAATTTGGTACTGGGTAAGAAATGGAGATTGGTATTCAATATTTATAACTGATAAAGTTTTACCTTCTTAAATAAATATAGAATTGAGTCAAATTTATAAGCATAAGAGTCATTCTCCAAATAATAAAAGGTCAAAGGACAAGAATAAGCCGTTTTCAGCCAATTATACAAGAAGCCATTAATTAATGCTTGTTGACTGACTAAGTACCTTTCCATTGCTCTTTGAGTGGTCATCAAATTCAATGCTTTGCAGATTGCTGACTCACAGACAAAAGCATCACTGTGTTGAAAACATTCTTCATGTATGTGATCTTTCCCTATGTGACTATTTAGGACGAATTTTTAAAAGTTATTTTGGAACTCATTTAGGAAATAATTCTGATGTTATTCAAGGCTAGATGTAACCAATAAAATATCATCTACAAAATAGATCTGGAAGATTTCAGAGTTAGGATCATAGAATTTTAGATTTCAATGGATGTCAGTGGTCATCTTGAATACTATTTGTAGAATGTAGACTCTATTCTTGATACCTTTCCTATCCAGTGGCAAACAAACTTGGTTAGCATCTATTTTCCTATTTCATGCCTCACTTAATAATCAGATCATCAAAAAAGTTATTTGTTATTACATCTTTGAAGGTATCTCATGTGATTGTAATATATGCAAAAGATACAATTTCCTGGAACAGAACCTTTAAGATGCAATTTGCTTTATCAAATCAAATGATTTCTCATAGTCAAGAAGCAGTAAGTATAATATGATCTTGTATTGTCTACAATTAGAAACTAATCGCGTGTTTGTCAAGATATATTCTACTGTGAAATATAACTTATAAAAGTCTGATTTTTAACAAAAATAATTATTCTCATTAAAATTTGTATAAATGTGAAAATAGGATATGAACCACTAGTAACTAATGATATTATTAGAATTGTCTTTTTAAAAAATGTCTGAGATTTTTTTCTGTATCTTTGGTTACTTCCTCTTTTTTAAATACCCTAAAATTTAATCTTTTACTACTCTCAAAATTGTTACCTCCATCACAAACTTCCTTAGTATATATTTGATTTAGTATAGCTGATTTTCCCATCTGTTTTCTTCAACGAAATTTCTACTTCCCTTGGCAGTACATCCAGGATTATGTTGTTAGTGTCCAAATGTGGTGACTTCCCTGTCTTTGATAGTGAAAGTAATTTGTCATAAAGATCCTTACTGATCTTTTCCATTTTTCATTCTTTTCATTATGCTTCCTCCTGTTTTATCTTTAAATATTCTTTGAATGACTTTGCTTAGTTGGAACTCTTGCTAATCTTTCTTTAAACTTAGTTATTCTACAACTGTTTGTTGCTATTTTATGAGGTGATGCTCCTAGTCACTTTTGCTGGCTCATATGGCATCATCTAACTCTCTATTTATTCCAAGGTTCTGTCCTAGACCTTCTTTTCTTCCTTTACATTGTCTCTTGATAATATTGTTAGTTACCATGGATTTAACTATTATCTTTATACAAATTGTCCATAGATATATATACCTAGTCCCTGTCTCTCCTGTAAGCTTCAATGCTGCATCACTAATTGCATATGAGACAATTCAAACTGAATGTCCCAGAAACATTTAAAATTGAACACTGAACTCATTTTTTTTTACCTCATATTCTATTATCTTCCAACTTCCTTATTTCTTTCAAATGCAACACCATCCTTCCAATTGCTCAGGATCACAACTTTACTATTATCTTCAACGCCTTGCTCTCCAGCACTCTACAAATCCAAAACAATTGCCAAAACTTGCTCTTTCTACCTTCACAATACCTCTCATATTTGACCACTTTTTTCAGTTCAAACTCTCATCACCTCTTCCACAGATATTTCAAAAAGCCTCCTTATTGGTTTTTCTTCCTCAAATCTTTACCATTCTATCCCATCCTACACACTGCAGCAGAAGTAATTTTCCTTAAGCACAGATATCACCATTTGATGTTATTCATTTAATTCTAGTGTTTTCTAATTGCCTCTAAAATATGAACTCTTCTTTATAGCTTTTGAAGTCCTATATATTCTAGTTTCAACTTATCTTTTTTTATCATCTCTGGACATATTCTACCTTTTACCACTCTAAAATCCAAAGAAACTGGCTTTCCTTCTCTTCCTCACAGGAGATACCCCATTCCCTGTATCATTGTCTTTACAATGATCAGGCTACATTACTAAAATGCATTTCTCTTTTATCTCTGAATAGACCATGTCTTTAAGATTCAACTAAAAGACCACATTTTGCATGTTTTTTCCCAATCCCTTATTTCAATATTTTGCATATACTTATTATATTCATTTTATGATACACACATACATATATATATATACATACATATATTTATATGTTCTTGTTACTCT
>JAJPUD010003086.1:70805-106808 GCA_023553655.1 Myrmecobius fasciatus | reverse complement strand
GTTGATGATCTTTTTATACTGAAGTAGTCTTATATTCATTTATCTCTGTATATATGTATATATATATATATCACATTTTCTAAAGAAGTAGAAGCTCTTTTTTATTATTATTGTGTCTATCTTTATTTTCATAGAATCCAGCACAATAATCTGAACATGGTAGGCACTTAATAAACATCTGGTGAATTTAACTGCCCCAAATGCACAAGAATTAAAACTCTTCTCTGATAGATATATGATCTAAAAATAGGGATAGACAGTTCTCAAATGTTCACAGTCATATGGGAAATTTAAAATCTTTAAAAACAGAGAAATGAAAATACTAAAAACTCAGATTTTCTCTTCCATCAAATTAGACACAATCATAAACAAGAAAACACAGTGCTCACTAGATATTATTAAACAAATCATTCCAAACTTTATAGGAAAGAAATGTGGAATTATACAATAGAGTTGTAACAATAAAAATATCCTCTAAGCCACTGGTTCCACTACTGGGACCAGAAATATCTCAGTGAGATTACTGACACTGGAGTAAGGAAGACTCAAATTTCTGACAAATACTGATTCAAGCTTAACCTACCAGTTCCCCCAGGAACTTCTTTAAGAATATAAGCTCCTGCTGAGTTTCAGATCTGTAGTAGTTGAGGGAGTTTCCATGTCAGAAATTCCCTAAAGTGAGAAAATATCAGAGACAGAAGCCAATCGATCAACAAATATTTGGTTATTAAGCATTTACTCTATTCAAGACACAGTGATAAGTACTGAAGATAAGCAAAAATGAAATATCCACTGTTTTCAAGAAGCTTACAAATTTTAGTAAGGAGACAATGGGCACACATATGAGCATATACAGGATATACACAAATTAAATACAGGTAGTTTGGGGAAACGGTATCCATTCAGCAACTGGGAAAGGCAAGACAACTTTATAGAGTGCATAAGTTAGAAGGAAACCAGGTATTCTAAGAGGGAGAGGTAAGGAAGAAGTGCTTTTCAAACATAACAGAAAACTAATACAATGGTACTGCAATAGGTAATGAAGCTTTGTCTATATGTAACACCAAATGGATCAATATGCTTAGAATACAATGTGAGAAGGGAAAGGAAGTATAAACATACATTATAAAGAATAGCAAGGAAAGGGATAGGCTGGGGAACTCTTTAAAAATCAGAGGACTTTACATCTGAATCAGAGGCAAAGGAAGCTTGCAGAGCTTATTGAACAGGAGAGTAATATGGTTAGACCTACATTTTATGAAAGTCATTTTAGCAGTTATGCAAAAAATGAATTGGAGAAGGGAGACATGAGGTAAGAAATTTAAAATGGAGGCTAGTATAATTATCTAGGTGATCATCACTTTACACCCACAATTACTTAAAGAGATATTGGGATTAGAAATGGCAAGATTTGACATCTGACTAGATCTATGGTTAAGTATGGTAATGTGTTGAGGATGGCAAAAGAGAAAAAGAAAGGTTTGAGAGAAATTATAAATTCTGTTTTAAACTAGGTGAGTTTGAGATATCTTTGGGACATCCAGTTCAAAACATCTATAGAGGTGATTGACTATGCTGGGATAAAGCTCAAGAAAGATCTTTACTTTGTTATTTTCTTATCTCAATTCTATACAATAAACTCTAAAAAATGAGCAAATGTGTCATAAAGTTTGCATAAAGTTTAATTCAATATCAAAAGCACATTTTGATGAAGATATAAAGAAACAATTTTACAATTACAAAACACAAAGTTTTTCTGGCTGGAGTTAAATGGAATTTTAATAAAAAACATGACTCCATCCAAGTTGACGCAAAAAAATATAAATGAAGAAATAATACAGACTGAATTTTAAAGGCAAATAGTAAAAGTCAAAAGGACAGAGCAATGCTCAATATTGGACTAAATGAAAGGCACCTTCTTTCCCTTCTAGATGATAAAGCACACAAAGAGCTCACAGTGCAGGTTATTTGGTTATGAAACTATAGACCAAAAGGTACTAAACAGTTTTTTCTTGATCCTATTGAATTTCATGTTAAGTGTGTCATTTATAATTAATTTTGTCACAGGATATACAGGCAGAGAAAAGATTTATTGAGGGGAAATGATCTTCAAATATAAATAAGATCATTTGCTTTTAATTAAGTGGGATTCCCAGACAAAAACATGTGGATCTAAGTACAAGCTGTTTTAAAGGGGATGTTGTGAAGGGACACGAATGGTGTCAGCCAAATCTATAAAGGCAATCACTATGTTGGTGACCAAAAGGGCAGTTTCTAGGAAGCTATTATGTTCATAATATGTTGACTGACATTGTGGGGTGACTATGAAGATTTCCCAAAGAGTACAGATTTTTTCCCTCTTCAATTAACAGAGAACAACCATTCTAGACAAACTTCTATATGTATCTTGATGTTTTGGAAGCATGTTCCCCCATATAGTTGTTTTGTTTTGTTCTAATTTTGACCATTTGTTTATTTGGGAATAGATCTTGATCTTAAATATTTGAATCTTTTTATGACTTTCATCAGAGCTATTTGATTCAAAGATTTCTCCCCTCTATTCAACAGCTTTTCTTCTTAGTTTGGGTACATTGATTTTGTTATACAAAATCATTTCAACAATATACAAACAAAATCATTTATTTTATTTTTTATGATTGTCTCAATCCTTTGTCCTAACCATAGATATGAGAATTATTTCAATCTAATTTTTTCCATGATGAGAATTTTCATGTTCAGTTCACTGGAATATATATTTTTGATAAGCTATCCCACCTTCTGCTTCTCTTGAGCAAGGCAATATGGAGTAGAACAAACTGGACTAAGTCAGAAGACCAGCTACAAGTCCTACCTCTGAAACTTCTGAACTGTGTGACTACAGACAGCCTCAATTTCCTCATCTGTAAAATGGAAACAGTGTTCATCTTATTTTACAAGGTTCTTTTGAGAAAAGAGCTTTATAGATTTTAAATCACATTATAAATGTCATCTCTAACTTGGTTAAAAATAGCAGTATTGTCAAAAAAAACCCCTCTAAAAAAGAAATTAAGAAAATAATGTTAGCTTGGCATTTTCAAGTTGTATTTATCCTAAAGGTGACCTTAGGCAATTCATTCATCCTCTCTCAACCTGTTTCCTCTCATCTGCAAAATGAGAAGGAAAGATCAGTGGTGTCAAACTCAAATAGAAATAGTTCCATGCAGGACCTATATTGATTTAGAAAAACCATGATTGATTTTGTTCAACATTTCACAGTACTTCTTTTTTTAGCAAGGTATTTGGGATTAAGTGACTTGCCTAGGGTCATACACCTAATAAGTATTAGGTATGTGAGGCTGAATTTGAATTTAGGTCCTCCTGATAGTGCTCTATCCACTGAACCTCTTAGCTGCCCATCACAATACATGTTAATCTGCTTTGGGCTCCACTTAGGAGCCTTGAACTTCAAGTTTGACAAATCTGGACCAGGTGATCCCTTTAGTGTCTCTATGATTTTCTTATCTAAAACCAGGATAATGACCACATAATAGTCATCCCAATATATAATTTTTTTTAATCTAATAAAGCTAATTTTCAAGATACAGATGGCTTATCCTCTGAAAGGCATCCCTATGTTGGTTGTTCAGAAATTGGTATATATGTTTCTAAAGAAGTCACAAATGATATTTGGATTCGTTACACAGGGCCCCTAATGCCCACTCAACTTCACAATATAGCTGAATGCAGTATACATACAATGAGAACTATTTAAAACAATACTAATTAACCCCCTATTTTCTTTTCAGCATGAGAAAGTATGTATATACAGTATATATTTTTAAAATAATAGGTTTTTATTTTGAAAATATTTGCAAAGATAGTTTTCAACATTCATCCTTGCAAAACCTTGTGTTCCAAATTTTTCTCCCTCTCGGGAATTCTCCCTCCCTAGAAAGCAACCAATCCAATATATGTTAAACATGTACAATTCATGCTGCACAAACAACAAAAAAGGTGAAAATACTATGTTGTGATACACATTCACAGTTCCAACCAGTCTTCTTTCTGGATGCAGATGCAGTACATATTTTTGAAAAAAAAATTTAATGAAAATATAGTAATTTTCCCCCATAATGCAACACTAGCAACTAAACATAACTAAGAAGCAATAAAAATTTTAAAAGAAGTAATTTTAAATTTCCCTTAAATGTTGACACTTGAGGAAAGATAACTATCATTGCAGCAACATGAAGAGGGAGATTGGAGATGTATGGAATTTTTGAAAGGGATTTATGAGCACTTTCAAGTTTTATGAAGGTTAATTTTATTGGTTCTCCATTTAGTCTAGTTTCAACTCAAAGCTTGCAGTTTCTCTTTTTCTGATATAGAACTTCTGTGCATCTATCATTATTAGTTTAATTTGTTGGCTCACAAATGGAACAAAGTCATTCTGAGTTCACTCAAAAGAGAACAATATTTCTACTTAATTCCAAAAGCAAAATATCTCTTAAAATGTCTTTAATTAACTTTTTACTTAGTTCTCACAATCTATTTATCTTGTGTCCATATAGCTATGTGCATGTTGTCTTCCCCATCAGATATGAACTCTTTGATAGTAGAAACTATCTTTTTCCTTCATTGTGTCCCCAATATAGCACAGTGCCTGATGCACAGCAAGCACTTAATAAATGTTTACTTAATAAGTGTTTACTTGACTTGATCTCTCTCAGATTTAGTAACTTAGATTTTGAACTTTTCATCTTGATTTATAAGCTCGGCTTCATCACTGCTCAGACCCTCTGCCCAGGACTTGCAAGAACTGGACTGACAGATGTTGGCCCCAAGGTCCTCATACTACTCAAAATCAAACTTCAGGAATACAGGCTGTAGTTAAAGTCTAGTGACTAATGAATCATTTATTCTCTCTTCTGTGTGACTCAAAACTCTCATCAAGAAGTTAAGTTAGGAGAATGAGGGACTTTGACCATTGTCTAATTCCCAAACAAGGGACTCCAATAGATCTCTGTAGTAGATTAAAATGAAGAGAACCTGATCAAAGATGAAGGAGATTTTATGATACCCACCTCTAACTCTGAACCATTTCACTCAGAAGAATTACACTACAATATACTTAAAAAAAATCAACCTATCAGCAAGTATTTACCAAATAAAGCACCTACAATGTGCCAGGCATTTTGCCAGGTAATAGAAATATAATTACAAAGAATTAACCAATCTCTATTTGAAAGGAGCTCACATTCTAAGGGGGAGATAACAAATGCATGTAAAATACAAACAGCATAAATATAAAGCTAATTAATACAAATATATACCAAACAGATAAATACAAACTATTTGGGATGGAAGGTGCTATTGATCAGGAAGGATAAGACAAGGCTATATAAGCAGAAAAAAAAGGTGACTGGACAGGATATAGACACTCTTACTCAGAACTCAAAAGGGACCAAATGCTAAACATGTGGTCTTTCAGCCATTGCCTAAAGACCTCCAATAAAGGAAGCCGACTACCTAAAAAGGAGGCTCTTTGTACTTTTGATTGAATCTAATTTGGAGTTTTCATGACCATCAAGTCTAAATTTGTCCCTTTATGACATGGTTCATGTCTTTTTGAAGCAATGAATTGCTAAATACAAGATCCCTTTTCTAAATATTAAGAAAAAATGGAAATAATTCAAGATCTGTTTTGAATCCAATATGAAATATTCATGAAGCTTAAATTTCTACCTTAAGAGCAAAAACAAAATAATAATTTGACTCGGTTGAATGTCCATAAGAAAATCTAAAGCACAAAAAAACATGGCCCAAGCTATTGGATTGTCAGTACTGATTGTACAAGAATATACAAGGGCTTCACTTAGATATTTGCTTTTTGAGATAGGTCAAAACAGAAGAAAAGAGATTCTTTATAACTAGACATCAGTGGACAAAAATGGGACTTAATCCTTCAGTTTGGTCACAGAAAATTGGCTGTATCTCCCTGGCATTAACTAGTAAAAAAAGGACCTGGTCATTTTACTGGAGGGACAACCAAATATAAACCTCTTGGAAAGAAAGGCAGGGTGCTAATACTAGAGTCGCCCAGAGTACTTCATAAATGCTTGTTGACTGATTGATTGTTTGGCATCCAGAGGAATCTGAGCTCCAAGTTTGGACCTGTTCCCATAGGTGCGTCAAAAAATGCCAGGCTTCCTGAAGTCTGTGACATACAACTAAAAACAGCAGGTGGGTGGGACAGGTCAGGTGAGCGGCTCTGCCAGATGCTAAAACCTTTTCGTTCAAAGATCTGTTCCAAAATGGCAAGAAGGGGGAAAAAAGAGCTTCCTGTAGCCAGAATATAGGTAATAAAAAGCGAAAGTTTCCTGCTCCTCAGCCAGAGTGTGCTTAATAAAGGAAAGTTGGGGGTGGGGGGTGGGAGGGGGGGAAGAGGGAAGGGTTCTGCAGACAGAACCCTATAAACAAAGCTTCCTTTGCAGACTCTTCGAATCCAAGCTGGACCCGGCCCTCTTGCTCACTCCAAACTCCAAGAGTTCCGATGGGACTCAGCCCAGGGATTTGCTTCCTCAGCAGCAATTGGCTTATGCCTGCTGACCACAACCCACTATTATCTGTATAAGTTTCCAAAGCTCACATTTAACTAGGCCAATAACTACCCAGGAGAACAATGGTCAGGTCAGGTACAAATGCCCTCACCACAACTGGTACTACGGATTCCCAAAGGAATGGATGTTGATTTTTTTTTTGGATGATCATAGGAACATTAACACTTCTTCTAGAGAGTTTTTAATGAGTGTAGTGAAGTTTTTAGGGGTAATATAGTTTATAATATCTTTAGGCACTTAGGATCACTTAACTAAAGAGAAGGTAAAATTTGGAACATAAAATAATATGTGGCTTAATACTGGTATAAAAATAAATTTTAAAAGGAATCACAAGTTTTAAAGTATTTTTTTTTAATTTCATAGTTCTAGGGAGGTGTGGTGCTAGTGGTGGTAGTGTGTATGTGTGCATCTGTGTGTGGGGTGGGGTGGAGTGTGCAAGATGGGGGTGGGGAAGGAGGAGAGGAATTCTGGAAGGGCCAAATAGAGATTTGGTTGGGTTTGGTTTTAATTGAATTTTAAAAATGAATGAACGAACGGAAAAGGGAGAAGGACTGCCAGGCTGGGCCCTTGAATGCCAAGTTTCAGTTTGAGTAGATTTCTCCAGCCAAATGAAAACAGCAGCTCCTAATGGAAAAAGCTGAAAAGTCACTTAAAGGTGAATAGCAGTGAAAATGTAAGGCATATTTTATATTATTCAGCTACCTTAGCAGCTCAGGAAAGAGCCCTGGAGTCATGGGTTTAGCTTTTCTGGAGGGACTTTAGACTGGGTTGGTTTCCTGCTGGGTAATGGTGTCGCTGAGTTCCTGCTACTTCTTGGTTGTTACCAAGCCAGGCTAGGAAAGGGGGATGGGAGTTCTGAACCATGGGCAGCTTCTTAAACCACCAGGGTAGAAAAAGTAGTTCCAAGCACCCTCTCATCAGCCCAGTGGAGGGGGAAAAAAAGTCCATCCATATGTTTTTAAAAGGCAAGGTATGCTACTATGATAAATGCACTACACAGCTGTTCTCCCTCTACAATGTGCTTTGAATTCAAGAGAAGTGCTGTGGCTCTCTTCTTAAGCAGGACCCCAACACAATCCCCTGAGACTAAGGTAGGTAAGCATTATAATCCTTTCATTCAAAGACAAATAAAAGGGAGAATAACTTTCCCAAAGTTACCCAAAGCCAAAAATCAGCCAGTGACCTAGGAGATTGATTCCTAGGTCTTGACTTTGCCTATATAACTCTGTAAAAAGGACTCATAAGAATCCTGTATGTGTCATATATTGCTAAACAATCCCCCAATTATAATGAGTGAATGCAGAGACTTGAATAGAATGTGGACCCAGTTTACTAGCACACACAGATCTATCTGATTGGAATTCTGTCTTTTAATCCTGGCTTTGCTATATACAGGAGAGAAAGACAGAGACAGACAGACAGACACAAAAAAAGAGAGAGGGGTGAGAGGGCAAAACAGAGACAAAGAGATGGAAAGATAAATGCATATATGTGTGGATATATGTGTGTGAGTCTATGTCTGTGTGAGTCTGTGTGCATAGGTGCAGACATATACATATATGTGATCTTCAATCACTTTTTCCTCTCTCACCTTCAATTCACAGAAAAGTGAATCAACTAATCCCAAACCCACAGAGAGTATGCAACAGAGCCTAGATTTAAACCTAGGTCAACTGAAGTATCCATAAACTGGATGTAGAAAGAACAGCAGAGATCATTTAATTCAAACCTCCATAATTTAGAAATAAGAAACTTGGAGCCCAAGAGGGTTAAGCATCTCACCCAAGAGAGCACAGGTGATAAACATCAAAGATTCTAAATCAGATCCCTTAACCTCAGAGCCAGTACTTTTTCCTCACTATTTGACAGTATCTTCTCATCATGAGACACTGCAGAAAAAGCAAGAGGATTTCCAAGGAGAAATCAGACTTTCTTCATCTACTGGAGTTTTTCCCTTTCTAAATAAGCACGAGGATAAAGCAGCACCAGAATACATATTTCTCAAAAGAGATTGACAAAGTTCCAGACCAAAGACTTTTTATTTTAATGGGGTCAACTTGGGCTTGAAGATCTCTTTTGAAATGGTTAGGAAACTAACTTTAGAGACAGGAAATAAAGAAAAAGGATAAATAAATACTCTGTAAGAAAAAAAATAACTGAAAGACCAATACAAGGACATGTCTTATTTCATTAGTAATTGCATAAATAATATGGAAGAGACAACACGAGGGAAAATCTTCAAATATGTATATAATATTAAAATGAGAAGGTGAAGGGAAAGTAACTTGCCTCATCCTAACTCTCTGCCTTTGTTCATGATGTTCCCTGTGTCTAGAGTGGACTCTCCTCTCCCTGGTACTCCTTTGAAAACCCCAGAACTTCCATCTGCTGGGAAGGAAAAGCTTTTCCCTGACTTTTTTTCATCCGTCCTGTTACCCTTCTATCTGTTCCTCTTCTTTACTGACAAACTTCTAGGGGAAAAAAATCTGTCTACCTGCAATGCTGCCACTTCTTCATCATCTATGCTTTTCCTCACTCGGCCCCTTTTGATCTAACTTCTGAAGAAGTCACTCTAGTTCCACTGTTCTCCCAAAGATCACTGATAAGTAAATCACCAAATCTAGTGGCCTTTACATCTTGACTTCCACATCACAGCTGTTGCCCATTCCCTCAGCTTTATAGACTCTTTATGCTCTCTTCATTCTCTTTACTTCTTTCTTGAACTGCTAGCGTACTCTATCTCTATCTACAGATCTTCAAGGTCCAGCTTTCAACCTTTATTCTGTGCCTTGGCATTCTCATTCAATTTCATATTTCCTATGATTTATTCTACAATGGCTACTGAGTTATGATGTGATAGATAAAGTGCTATAATTTTTGGTCAGGAATGCCTGAGTTCAAATATATCCTGAGATATTTACTAGCTGTGTCACCCTAATCAAGTCACCTTCACCTATATCAGCCTTAATTTTCTCATCTGTAAAAGGAGAACAGTAATACCCAAATGTTTCAGGGTTATTGAAATTTTATAATGTATGTGAATTATATTTGCAAATCATAAAGTGCCATGTAAGAGTTGCCTATTATTATTTTGGGTGGGTGACTCCCAAATCTGTCTTCATCCCTAACTTTTTTTTTTGCTGAGGCAATTGGGGTTAAGTGACTTGCCCAGGGTCACACAGCTAGGAAGTGTCTGAGACCAGATTTGAACTCAGGTCCTCCTGACTTCAGGGCTGGTGCTCTAACCACTGCACCACCTAGCTGCCCCCATCTCTAACTTTTGAGTTCAGATTGGCTTGCATCTTTCAGGTTCCAGGAAAATATCTCCACTTGTATGTGTCCAAATTCAAACTCAACATAAACAAACCTGAATTTATTATCTTTTTCAGTAGCTCCATTATTCACCAAGAATTTCTTTCTTTTCTTTCATTATTCAAGCTTTCATTCTTGTCACCTTACACTTATGAAATAATTGCCCTAACCTCTCCAATTGGGGTAGGAGTAATACAGTGCTTTACCCAGAGCAGACAATAGATGGTGAATGTTACTATCTTAGAATAGTGAAAACTGGCCTTGCTACCGTTGAGCTGTGTGCTCTAAACACTTTTAAGTTGATCTTAGTCTGTTTCCTTATCTAGATAATAGGAATACTAACATTGCTAACTTCACAGTAATTTCATAATGATCAAATTATATATGGCATGATAATAAGCTAATGTTAATTGGTTATTTTAAAGTTTGCAACATCATTTGTCTATGTGATATGATATGAGCCTCACAATAACCTTGGGTGATGCTATTATTATCCCCACTTTACAGATACAGAAATTGAAACAAAAAGAGTTGCATGACTGGTATGAGTCTGAGGGACAATTTTGACTCAAGTTTTCCCAACTCCATACTCTTATTTCTACTCCCTATGGTGTTGAGACAGTGCCCAGTGGCAGAAAAGGAATACACTATCCATATGAGTGAGTGCAAGAAGTGTACCTGGGACCCCTATGGGATGCAATGAGGAACTTTCTGAAAGAGGAATGATGGAGGACCAAGAGACACTTTTGGTGACTAACCTAGAATCAAAGAGATAAGTGACTATATGTAGTTGGGAATTTACATAGATCTTTGGGAGAAAGTTACTCACTAAAATTCTTCTACTTGTTTCCTAAGGATTCTATTTTAGGTTCTACTTTGCTTTGTTGCTTGGTACTTCAATAGAGTTTTTTCCTTTTTTCCATACTACAATGAACTATGTGGCTATGGTTCCTTTTCAGTAGAGAGGATATTTTCACATGCCTGAACCAGGCTGCCTGGATAGAATAAGGAATTCTCTCACAGAATGTGTAAGCCCTTTGTCTCAAGAGAGTCTGACACCAGAGAAATAGGACAGAACAAAAGGAATATTTTACCATCAAGGATTAGAGCTAGGCATTGCTGAGGAAACAGAATGTGGATCAGAGACCTCTGAGACCATCCCAGAGACCAATCTTTACATTTGGGTTAAGGTTCATGACAGAGGTCCATGTTTAGAAACAATCAAAGAAAACTCAGGAAAAAAAATTGATTAGATTTAGCTTTAAATGCCAGCCATGGCATTTACTAACCTTATAACTCTTGGCAAATTGCTTTCCTTCTCTGAGCCTCAAAGTTCTTATCTATAAAATGGGATAACTTATAAAAAGGGGACAGATATGCTCTAATTATCTCCCTCACAGAATTGTAAAAAAAAAAAAAAAGTACTTTGTTAGCCTTAAAGTACTACAGAAATGTGTGTTACTATTATATAAATGCAAATCATTTATCGTGATTTTTATTAATGAAAAAAGTAACAACAATAGTTGCAGAATACAGGTAGAGTTATACCAGAATCAGAATCCAAAGCCAGTCACAGGTTAAAACAAGTGTCAAGCCAAAATTGCTCAGGATGCCAAGATAACATAGGAAAGCCATAGGTCAGTCAATTTAATCCTCAGGCGCTCTCTCTCTCTTTCCCTCCCTCCCTCTCTGTCTCTCTGTCTCTTTGTCTCTCCCTGTCTCTCTGTCTCTGTCTCTGTCTCTCTGTCTCTGTCTCTCTCTGTTTCTCTCTCCCCTTTGCCATAATAAGTCAAGGGTAAAAACATGGCAGGAGACACTGTCAATAAGACAATGGCAATTATAAACGAGGCAATGAGTGAATGGCACTTGTACATGATGTGTTATAGTCTTTGTTGGAGTCAACGTGCTCTCTGTCCTGTAATAGGAACATACTGCTCTCCCTTGGTCAGCCTTCCTGCCCCCTCTGGACAGCCTTCCTTTCCTCACTTAAGACAGATTCCTGGATTTACTCCCATCCCTGGGACATATCCCTGGTCTCTTGCCTACACTCTGGAAAGATCCTTGGGCTTCTTCCCACCCTAAGGACAGATACCTGGCACCTTGTCCATACTAAGGAGAGATGGCTGGCCTCCTGCCCATGTAAGGAAAGATACCTTGCTTCCTGTCTCCATTAAAAAAGAGCTGCGTGGCCCCTTGCCTTTTCTCACACCATTCCATGCATCAACCCTCCTTACTAAACCATCGCTCAGCCCATTTGTCTTTCCCGATTTCTTGTTCAGTCACCTGAAATCCAAGCCATGTGAAGCAAACCTCACCCATGAATACCAAAGCATTAATTCAGTGACAGTGACAGTAAGAGAAGGAAAGCTATTTCTGGGGAGTCAAAAGGATAGATAAAGTTTCCAGATTCACAACATGGCGGAAGCTTGGAAGAAATGGGAAATATGACAAAATGCGTCAGCAAGGAAGCAAGCACTAAAACAGACGGGGATGTAGAGGAGTTAGCAGCAAAGAGTCTCAGAGGCATAAATTCCTGTATCCTTCACCTCTTCCCAGCCTCTTAAGAATTAAGCATTCTCAATCAAAAGTCCATCCCTCACTGGGACCACATTCAACATATACCAACTTTGTCCAAAAGGTTTTCATCTCTTGGAAATGCTTCCGGGGGTAAGCAAGCAAGACTGTTGCCAAGAATGAGACATTCAGAAGGATTTCAAGAAGACGGAATGATACAATAGCATTAGGTACCTACAAATCCCAGCCCATTAACTCACAATTGTAATGACCCTAAGCAAGGAACTTTCCTTTTCTATGTAATTATCCCAGTTCCTGGCACTTAATAGGTGTTTAGTAAATGTTCATTGACTGAATGTGCCTTGGTTTCCTCATCTATATATCAAAGAAGTAGATAACTTTCCAGGTCTAAAGCTAATAGGAACGATTTTAGAGTTGGAAGACACCTAATAGGCTATAATTTCTAGCTTCATTTTACATATGAGGAAACTAAGACACAGAAAGGATTTTCTTGGGGTCACACAGTGAATAAGAATCTGACATAGGTTACAAGCCTCAAAACCAAGAGTTCTTGGCTCAAAGTCTGGAACCCTATGCAATGCTATGTCCTCTATATCATACTGTTTCCTTCCATGAGTTCCTCCTTCCTATATACCTGAGGGGAAAGGAATAGAATACAATTCACTGCCCAAATAATTTTTTCCTTCTCTGACCAGAGCTCCACCCAATCCAAGAAATCTAAATATTTTAACCAATAAGTTTCTCTACTCAACAAGTTCAAAAAGGCCCAACTTTCTGTGATGTATGTGATATGCCAAATTTACCATTTATAGTAACTGAGTTTTAAAGATTAATTGTTAATAGTAATAGCATATTGCAACAAAAAATAATAAAAAAACTAAATATGGCACATTCAAAAATAATTATAAATAATAGCAATGCTTTAATATTTGCCTTTCCCATTATCAATGAGGTTTCTTTCTTCATTATCATAATTAAACTGTATATTACATAATGTGATGAATTCAGATAGGGTAATACCAGCAGGACCATTCTAGGTAAGAAGAGAAATTTCTGACTACTGGCATTCTGATGCCATCCTCTATGAAAGGCTATCTTTGTAGCTGTAAAGAACTGAAAACGAACTGTTTATTGGTTGTCAATATTAAAGTCAGCTACTACTAACTGATGCCACCTTAAGAGCATTTTGGAAGTTTTTTTTTTTCCCTAAAGGGATTCTATGAGAGACTATCTTTTTAAGTTTAAATAGGTAAATTAGACAATTAGTGTCTTTGCAAGAAAAATTATTTAAAGTGGAAAACAAAGGGGCTAGTTTAAAACTTTCTTGGTCATCAGAGAGGAGAGTCTTGCAGATGTAGGAAGAGTTTGATTCCAGGAATAAGTTTCCCAAAAGATTATACTGTAGATTTGTCAAATGGACAAAATATGAGGGGCAATTCATGGAGAAAAGCATAGTAAAGTCACAATGTCATTTCATTGCCTTTAATATGAAGATAATTTACTTACCTTCTTATTTTGAAAAGAATTTAACGATTTTCTTTTTATTTAGTGGTAAGTAGATTTCTATAGGAAAAAGTAAAATGGGTTGTTAGTCATGTCATGCCTATTCCCTGTAAGAGAGGCATCCTTTATTTTCCCCAAGATGTCAAGTAAACAGAAGAAGAAAGAAGAAAGAAGAGGAAGAAGATATAAGAATGAAGAAAGAAAGAAAGAAGAAAGAAGGAAAAGAAGATATAAAAAGAAAGAGAAAGAAGAAAAAGAAGAAAAAAGAAAGAACAAGATGAAAGAAGATATAAGAAAAAAGAAAGAAGAAAAGAAAAGAGGAGGAGGAGGAAGGAAGAGGAAAAGGAGGAAGAGGAAGAGGAGGAGAAAGAGAAGGTGGAGGAGAAGGAAGAGGAGGAGGAAAGAGGAAGAAGAAGAGGAAGAGAAGGAAGAGATAGAGGAGAAAGAGGAGGAGGAGGAGGAGGAGGAAGAGGAGAAGGAGGAGGAAGAGGAGAGGAAGAGGAGGAGAAGGAGAAGAGAAGGAGAAGAAGGGAGGAGAGGAGGAGAATTTGGGGGCAAAAGGAAGTTCATGATAATAAAAGATTAAAACAAGGAAGCCAAAGTATCAAACATCTATTTTGCTTTTGATTATCATATTAGGAAAGAAAAAATTTAAATTACCAACAGAAAATTCATGTCCAAGATAAGTAGGGAAATAATAAAAGTTGTATTTGGTGAATTTAAGTTACTGCATCTGTATGAATATCATTCAGGGGTATTGAAAGGATTTGTGAATAAGACTTACACTACAGTCAGTGAATTTTTTTCATGTAGAAAATAAGAGAAATGTTTTAGGACAAGAGATGTGGAAAATGGTTGTAATAATAATAATAAAAAAGAACCCAGGAAGAAAGTAGAGATTCTTCAATCAATATATAGATTGGTAGTTTGATTTTATTCCCCAGCAAAATTCTACAATATAGTATTGAAGGAACACTTTGTGAATAAAAGAAAAGGCATGATCTTTACAAATAACCTTAAGTTGCTCAAGAACAGCTGGAGAATGGCTGAAAAGTTGTGATATATGATTGTAAAGAAATACTATTGTGCTAAAAGAAATAATGAGCAGGATAGAATGGTTTCAGAAAAATCTGGAAAGACTTACATGAATTGATGCAAAGTGAAATAAGCAGGAACTATACACTGTATAGTTCTAATAGCAATATTGTAAGGCTGATCAACTGTGAAAAACTTAGTAACTCTGATTAAGACAAAAATTCAAGACAATTCCAAAGGATCCAAGATGAAAAAATGTTATCTACCTTAAGAGAGAGAAATAATGAACTATGAATGCAGATTGAAGCATACTTTTAAAAACTTTCTTTAGTTTTATTGTTTTGTTTGGTTTATGTTTTCTTTTGCAACATGACTAATATGTGTGATACGACCTCATATATATAACTGAAATAAAATTGCTTGCCTTCCCAAGATGATAGGGAAGGGAGAGAAGGACAGAATTTGGAATAGAAAATTTGTTTTAAAAATTGGTAAAAATTCTTCTATATGTAATTGGTTTGGAAATCTTTAATATTATAAACAATTTTAAAACTGCATAAATGAATTTCAGCAATGTATTCAATAAAGTTTCTCATAAAAGTCTCATGGACAAGAGGGATACTTGCTCATGTGACAGTACAGTTATGTGAATTTGGAACCAGGTGAACAGTTGAACTACAAGTATGGTAATTTAATTAATCAATGTCAATTAAGAAAGATTCAAAGACTCTCTAATTCAGGAATTCTTAACTTTTTGTGTGCCATAAACTACTTTGATAGTCTGTTAAAACCAATGGGCTCCTCAGATATTCTTAAATAATTGAAAATAGCTAGTTGAAATTAAAAATTTAAAGATGTAATCTCTGCCCCGCCCCCCCCTCAGATTCACAGACTTCCTGATATCTATCCACAGACTTCCAAGGATGGTTAAGAACTGCTATATAATACAATGATCCAAGAAAATCCCAAAGGACTCAGGATGAAGCATGCTATCCACCTCCACAGAAAAAAAATGGTACCGTCTGAATAGACTGAAGCATGGTAGTTTTTATTTTTTTCCTTTCTTGCTGCCTTCTTTCCTCCTTCCATCCTTCCTCTCTCCCTCCATCTCTTCCTTCCTTCATTCCTTCCTTCATTCCTTCTTTCCTTCCTTTTTCTTTTTCTTTCCTTCCTTCTTTCTTTCTACCTTTATTCCTTCCTTTTTTTCTTCCTTTTTTGTTTGAGTCTTCTTGTACAAAATGACTAATATGGAAATGTTTTACATGACTACACAGGTATATCTTATATCAAATTGCTTACTATCTCAGGGAAGAAGGAGAGGAGGAAGAAAAAAAGAAAATTTGGAATTCAAAACTTTTCTTAAAATGTTTTTAAAAATTGTTTTAACATGTACATAAGCCAGGAGATCATTATACACAACAACAACAATACTATATGATGATCAATTCTGATGGACATGGCTCTCCGCAACAATGAAATGTCTCAAACCAGTTCCAATTGTTCAGTAAAAAAGGCCATATATACCCAGAGAGAGGGATATGAGATGTGGACCACAACACAACATTTTCATGATCTCTATTGATGTTTGCTTGCATTGGTTTCCTTTCTCAGATATTTTTTGTTCGTGTAGATACGATTGTTCTTGCACAGCAAGATAAGTATAGAAATATGTATACATATATTCCACTTGTCAAGTATTTTAATATAATTAACATGTAGTGGACTTCCTGCCATCTAGGGGAGGGGAGGGGACTGGGGGGAAAATTTGTAACAGAAAGCTTTGTAAAGATCAATGTTGAGGAACTACCCATACATATGTTATGCAAATAAAAAGCTTTAATAACATGTACATGAGGAAAAAATAAAATAGTATTTTAAAAAAGAAAGAACTGCTATACTGAGATGACACAAGTATCTGATTTTTTTTCCATTTAACATTTTTTATCAGTGATTTGAGTGAAGGCACAGAAGGCATAAATGGGGACAGCTAGACTCAGGAAGTCTGAGTTCAAACCTTGCTTTAAATGTTTACTAGGTGTATGATCCTGGGCAAGTCAATTAATACCATTTGCTTCAGTTTCTTCATCTATAAAATGAGCCGGAGAAGATGGCAAAGCATTCCAACATCTTTACCAAGAAAATCACAAATGGGATTATGAAGAATCAGATATAATTGAAAAATGACTGAACAACAAAGAGATAGCACACATAACAAATCTGAAGATTATACAAAATTGTGAGGGATGTCAAGATGCTGGCAATAGACTTGGGATCCATAAAGATCTTCATTGAAAGGCAGGCTAAATAGAGGAGGATTCCGGGAGGACGGCAGAGTAAGTCGATAAATTTCACTCTCCAGATTTCCCCATAGCTACATAACAAATTTGTGTGTCAAGGTGAACACAGACTGATGAAAAATCAATAAGATTTGGGACAAAGCAGAGGTGCTCCTGGTACAACCTAAGAAGACCAAAAGTTGGGGATTAACCCATGTGAAATACAAGCACCTCAGAACTAGCTTCCCAGAAACGCCCAGTGGGCACCCTTGGGGTGAGCCAACTATAGGAACTGGAGCCTCTGCAGGAACCACAGAAACTTTCACCTCCTGCACGGTGTGAAGAGATGGAGGTTTGAGACAGGGAAGATGGAGAGAACCTCAGTGGGTTAGAAACCAGCATCAGGTGAGTGCTGAGGCAGTGGGACAGGAAAGCTGATAGTTATGGGGAGTTGCAGGAGTGGGAAGCTCTTGGTTTGGAGTTCCAGGTCAGAAGACAGAGCTGAAGTGTGAACCTAGAGGCACCATCCTCCCACCTCACAATTTGAGGTGCTTACACTAATACTTCTCATTTAAAAAAATATGAACCAGCAAAGAAGAAAAAACCCAACTACAGCCACTTTCTATGACAAGACAAAGACTGGGGTTCATACTCAGAGAAGGACACTGAGGTAAAAACACACACACACACACACACACACATACGCAAAACTTCTTCCTCAAAAAGTAATGTTAAATGGCTCCCTACTCAGAGAGAATTTATAGAACTCAAAAAGGAATTCAAAAGTTAAATGAGCAATAATGAGGAAAAACTTAAAAAGTAAAAACAATCCGTTTCCTTTATCTGATATATCTTTTGTGTAGATAAGATTTTTCTTTCACAACAATGATAAGTTTGGAAATATGCATACATATATTCGATTTGCCAATATTTTAACATAATTAACATGTAGTGGATATCCTGCCATCTAGGGGAGGGGTGGGGAGTTGGGGGGGAAAATTTGTAACAGAAAGCTATGTAAGGGTTAATGTTGAAGAATTACCCACACATATGTTATGCAAATAAAATTAAAAAAAATAAAAACAATCATAGAAAAACAAAAAGATTATGAAAAAAGAAGAAAGGGTCTCATAGATGAAAATAACTCTTTGAAAATTAGAATTGAACAAGACGAATTCAGTGAAACTATAAGAAACTAAGAAATAACAAAATATAAAGAATGAAAAAATAGAATGTCAAATATACGAAAAACAACAGATCTGAAGAACAGATCAAAAAGAGAAAATATAAGAATTGGATTACCTGAAAACTGTGACCAAAAAAAGGGTCTTGATACAACAATGCAAGAAATAATCCAAGAAAATTTTCCTTGAATGATAGAACAGAAGGGAAAAAGTAGAAACTGAAAAAAATCCACTGATTACCACTTCAAAGATATCCTTTGTGGAAAACACATGAGGATATTATTGCCAAATTTCAAAACTCCCAGATCAATGAGAAAATTTTGCAAGAAACAAGAAAAAGGCAATTCAAATACTCTGGAACTATAATTAGAATTGTACAGGACTTATCAACAGTCACAATAAAAGAATGCATGTCCTGGAATCATACATACCAGCAATCAAAAGAACTAGACCTGCAGTCAAAAATATCATATCCAGCAAAGTTATCCATAATATTGAATGAGAAAAACTGGACATTCCACAAACTTGCAGATTTTCAGAATTTCCTATCAACCAAAGCCAACCTCAATATAGAATATTTAAAATATAAGAGTCAATATCAAAGATCACTTTCAAGAAACTTAAATGAACTGTTTATGTTTTTTACATGGAACTGTATACTATATATTTACAATTGACATCAGCAATAGGGTAACTCAAAAGAAAAGATTGGAGCAGAGTTAAGGTAAAAATGGTAATTATGTTATACAAATAAAGTGCAAAGGATGACTAGACACAGAGAGAGGAGGAGGGCTCGTAATTCTGAAAAGCTACTAACATCAGGAATGGGTTAAATAGGCAGTATTACATATATACCATAAAGGGTACCACACCTTCCAAAATCTATAAAGAAATAAGGGGAGAGAGATAAGTGGAGGGGGAAGCAAAGGGTGGGGGAAGAAGATAAGGGTGAGATCCATGAGTGGGGGGAGGTTACAAGGCAAACTGAGTAGAATTAAAGCAAAGAGTTAACAGGATTAGGAAAGGGATATGTGTGTGTGTGTGTGTGTATGTGTATATATATGTATATATGTGTGCATATGTATATATTTATAAATGTATACATAAATATATCCTTGTTTAACTAGCCTGCTTGGGAAAGGTGAGGGGATGAAAGGGGGAAAAATAAAATAAAAAAAGTGCTCAGAGAACAAAAAACAACCTACAAAGAAAAGATAGACACTCATGAATATAATTTCTTCTACAATTATATAGCCTTTCTTGAATTGGTAACTTATTGCTATATTTCAAATCTTCCCTGATGTTTTGCTGGGCACATGACAATGTTCTGTTTTGTTTTCCTTTTCTATTTTTCCTTTTTTAAATAAAATAATTCTTTTTTTCCCCAAATCTTATTCTCTCTTTTTTCAAATAAAGCTTTTTATTTGCAAAACATAAGCATGGGTAATTTTTCAATTGACCCTTGCAAAGCTTTCTGTAACAAATCTTTCCCTCCTTCCCCCCACCTCCTCCCCCTCCCCTAGATGGCAGGAAGTCTAATACATGTTAACTATGTTAAGATACTTGACAAATCGAATATGTGTATACATATTTATACAGTTATCTTGTTGTACAAGAAAAATCTGATCTACAATAAAAAAAAACATGAGAAGGAAAATATAATGCAAGCAAACATCAACAGAGAGTGTGAAAATGCTATATTGTGGTCCACACAGATTTCACATCCCTCTCTCTGGGTGTAGATGGCTTTCTTCATCACTGAACCATTGGAACTGGTTTGAAACATCTCATTGTTGAAGAGAGCCATGTCCATCAGAAATGATCATCATATAGTCTTATTGTTGCTGTGTATAATGATCTCCTGGTTCTGCTCATTTCACTCAGCATCAGTTCATGTAATTCTCTCCAGGCCTCTCTGAAATCGTCCTGCTGGTCATTTCTTACAGAACAATAATATTCCATAATATTCATATACCATAATTTGTTCAGCCATTCTCCAATTGATGGGCATCCACTCAGTTTCCAGTTTCTAGCCACTACAAAAAGGGCTGCCACAAACAAAATAAATAATTCTTTTAAAAATAGACTAAATATAATAAGTCCTGCACTTGGCTTTTAGATAGCCAAGGAGCATAGAGTATAGAGCATTGACTGGACCATTCTATATTTTTGTCCATGTCTTCAAAAAAATGTTCCAAAGAGGATTTAATCAATATTTTGGGTGACTTCACTGTAATCTCTTGACAATAAAGAATATTAATTTAAGATACAGGTTATTTCTTATCTTTCACTCCTACTTCCTTTTCTGATACAGTATTTCCCTGTAACATGTTATACACTGTTAGTAAGCAAAATTATTATTCATCATATAGCTATTATTTACACTAGCCACATGTCTCTAGTGCCCTTTACTTCATCCACAATTTTGATTCTTCATATCTTATGTTATTCTATGATTTAGTCATATAATATACAATATTACATTGCTTTCCAATTTATTATATATTCCAGCCTGATCCCACTATATTAAATAGGTAGGATGGGAACAAAATTAAGAAAGAGTTTGAATCCAGGTTGAGAAGCATGGATTTTATCCTGTAGTTCAGTAATGATTCTTAAATAGAGAAGTAACATCAGCAGAGAAATGTTTTAGGAAAATGTTATCTGTGGCAGTAGACAAAATGGATTGAAGGGGAGAAACTGTAATTAGGAAAACTAATCAGAAAATGATTGTAATCAATAACATTGATTATGTGTCCACACAACTGAGTTATAAACCTTTCCTCAAATCTGCAGCTAGCAAGTGGGCTCTAACTGGGATCAGAGAAGTCTGGTTTTTCAAAAAGTTAAGTTCTTGAGACCACAGAATGGGCCCTTATGAAGGAACTTTAGGAAAGTATCATCTATTGACACCTTTTTCATGACCACACTAGTCATAAGTTATTTGAAAACCCATTTGGCAAGAATCACCTAGAATTTGGCTTTCATACACAGTTAAGACTAAATGGAATTTTTTAAAGTGCAAAACCTAGAATGAAATGCTTGAATTGGTATGCATGGCTGGCCAAATGGAGCCTTTTCCCTTATTTCCCCCATTTCCATACCTTTCCCTCTCTTTTGGCCAACTCATTCCTCCTATGGCTTCAATTATCACCTTTCAGTAGATGACTCCCAAATCCCTATCTCTAGCCCTGATCTCTTCCTCCTGAATTTATCATTTTAAGTGAAGTTAGCATTCATAAAAATGTCAAATGGAAAATGGAGGCTTTGTTTATTCACAAAAAGGGTAAATCATAGCCACAATCCAGGCCAGGTTTCTCCATAGTATTCCATCCTAGCTCTGAAGTGGCCACATTTTAAACTGATTTAAAAAAAAAAAGTAATACAATTTGCTTAAGTCTTGGTTTAGGTTCTATTTCTCTGCAACCTTAACCTGACCTGCCTATGAATCTCCTATGCTCAGTACTAAAAATTAAGTACAGATTAATATTATCTTTTAGGCAAATACATATTAAATAAGATGGTCAATCACAACTCTTAGTTGTGATTCAATGACTTAGAGGTCAAGGTTTTGGATCCTGTGCCTCATCTTTGGAATCATTCATCTCCCATAACTCCCAAATTCATGGAGGTTCAAGAGGAAACTTCAGCTGCTATGCAGCAGTGCCAAACAAACCTTCACTTTTTCCCCCCCTCTGGCAGAAAAGAAAATAAATATACTCCTGAGATTCAATGAAGTTTATGCTTACATTGATAAATGTGCCTAATTCCCCATGATAGCCAGAAGAACAAATCCTGATGTGTCTTGAGTCAATGCTTTATTTCACAAGAAACAGCCTTTCTCCAAATTGTTTATTGTATGTGCCATTTGGGAAGAGAAAATTCTTCCATAGTGGGCTGTGTGCCCTAATTTTCAAGTAAAAATTTTGTTTTCATTTAATAGAAGCTAAGATAGTTAGTCCCTAGGGGAGAGAGAATTCAGTTTTCACTAATCCTTGCAGAGAATAGGCCCTCAAGACAAAGTTTCTCTTTTCTCCATGTTAATCCTTCTTTCATTAGTATTTAAAAAGGAGCTGTGATAAAGGCATCCATCCATGTGCAAAAAGGAGAATGAATTCATTTTTCTTTGCTTCTTGGTTAAGAGTTACTGGATATTCTTGAAAAGAATAAGAAACTGAACCACCTCCCTCTCAGGTCTATAATCAGTGATCCATGAATCTCACTACTTAAACTTAGTCATAATCTGATTCTCTGTGGATCATCAATTGGCCACCTACAAGAAGTTGTTTTGATACTTGCACAGAAATATGTAGCAGGTTTTTTTTTATTAAAGCTTTTTATTTGCAAAACATATGCATAGGTAATTTTTCAACATTGACCCTTGCAAAGCTTTCTGCTACAAATTTTTCCTGCCTACCCCCACCCCCTCACCTAGATGGCAGGTAGTCTAATACCTGTTAATTATGTTAAAATATTTGACAGATTGAATATGTGTATATATATATATATATTTATACAGTTATCTTGCTGTACAGGAAAAAAAACCTGAGAAGGAAAACACAATGCAAGCAAACATCAATCGAGAGCATGAAAATGTTATGTTGTGGTCCTATGTAGCAGTTTTTGGAGAGAACTAATAAACATCCAAATTAAAAGGGGGCCTAAAAACAACATTGTTTTAATACTACTTATCCTTCATTTCTTTTTCTATGATCATTATTAAGCTTACTGCACCCAAATGAACAAATACTCCTGAATCACTGAATATTAAGAGCTTTATTAGCCCTAGAAATGCCCACTTCCCATTTTACAAATTAAAATAACAAAACCCATTAGTGTCAAGTTTTTTTTGAAAGAGTGTGTTAAACCCTCTATTAAGTTTATAAACTCATCAGATTTAAATCCAGAAGAGGCCTTAGTCAATTTCAAAGTCATGTAGTAGGAAGGCCCTGGGGACATTCCAATACCTGAGGGATCCAATTGATATAGTGCCTCCAACACTGAAAATTGCAAGTTGTCTATGTCTATCCAACCTGTGGAGTTCTCATCAATGTCTTCCACTAGATTTACCAAAAAGAATGTAGAGGAAGAAGTCAATCCTATCAGTGCTCTATTAACTTCTCTTGAAACTATGGGAATACCAGGGGAGCTGTCCATTCTTTGCTCCCCAGTGACTGGCCCATCATTTCTGCCCCCCAACCCCAATCATTCCTTTCTCTGTTGGTAACCTTCATACCATTTCTTTTGCATAATTTCTCATTTGTAATGGATTATTGCTGACTAATTTCTACTACTAATTTCTTTATTGCCTTCTGAGTGACTTCAATTAACTTTAAGTTTTTGGAGATGTAGTATTTCCTGACTCACAGCCTTAGAATTCTAAGCCATTCATTTGCAGTATACTTTCCAGAAATATGTAGTGATAACTATATAGCATAACCCTTCATCCAATTGCCTATCACTTTCTGGATAATGAAATGAGGAAAGAGGGTGGAAGTAAGCATATATATAGCACTTACTTTGTGTCAGGCATTGTAGTAAGCTCTTTTTAAAAAAAAATTTTTAACAAACATTAACTGATTGATTTGATCCTCACAACAACCCTGGGAGGCAGGTGCTAATATTATCCCTATTTTACAATTGAGGAGATTGTGGCAAATAGAGGTTAAGTCTCTTTTCCGGTGTGTAAAGCCAAATCTGAACCCTTGTCTTCCTGATTCCAACCCCAGTGCTCTAACCATTGTGCTTCCTAAATGACATGCTTCATTTTTTTTTCTTCACTCTCAAGCCTTCTGACTTCAATGCTTATTCCCTTCCTTTCCCTTTCCCTTCATGTAAAAGGTGATGCTTGCACCATGTTTCAAAGAAAAATGGCAATTAGACAAAATTGCGTCGGGAGAGCATTCCAGAAATGAAGGACAGCCAAATCAAAGACTTAGCAAAGGAAGTTGAAGTTTCATTTGAGAAAAAGCAAGACCAGGTTTGGTAGACTACAGAGTATATAGGTAGAAGGAATGCATAAGAAAGCTAAAAAGGTAAGATGAGACTAGGTTATAAAGACATTTAAATGTCAAAGAGAAGAATTTATATTTGATCCTTGAGATAATAAGAAACCACTATAGTTTATGGAGTTTATGGAGTATATATAAGTAGTGAGGGTTGACAAGGAAAAATATTCACTTTAGAAAAATAATTTTGGTAGCTATATGGACACTGAAATGGGAGAAATCTTCAGGAAGGAAGACCAATCAATCAACAAGTATTTAATAAGTGCTTACCATGTCACAGGCAATGCATATTAAGCTCTGGTAATATACATATACAGAATAAAACTGCCCATATTTGCAAAAAAATGTATAATCTAATGAAGACAAATTCACATAAATTATATATGGCATAAATATAAAGTTAAATAATAAATATAAAAAAGTAGTTAAATAAAAGGTCATTTGGAGAGAAGGATCCAGCAGATGAGGAGATCAGGAAAGACTATATATAGATTATGGAGTTTGAGCTACATCATCTTAAAGGAAAAGAGGAACTAGGAAGTGGAAGTGAGGAGGGTGTAAATACAACACCTGGGAAACAGCTATCAGAAAGGCACAGATATGGGAGAAAGAGGATTGTGTGTGAGAAACAGAGGAAAATCCTATTGGTGGAATTGCAAAATGAGGGCAGGAAAGTACTGTCCAATGAGGCTGGAGGAAAAAAAAAAAAAAAACTTTGGGACCAGATTGTAGAGCTGTTTAAAATCTAAACAGGGGAATTTATATTTGATCCTAGAGGAAGTGACTGGAGTTGACTGAACAGAGGAGTCATATGGTGATAAATATGATGAAGGAAGATGACTTTGGCAGCCATGTGTAGGATGAACTTGAGTAGGGAGAGATGAGGTAGAGATCCTATAAGGATGATGTAATAATAATCCAGGCAAGGGATCTAAGAAAGCCTAAATTAGGTTCTTTCACAGCAAAGAAAATGATGTGTATTTCATAAGATTACAGAATCTAGATCTGGGAAGGATCTTAGAGATTCTCAAATCCAGCCTGGTCATTTCAAAGATGCAGTAATTGAGGATCAAAAGGGAAAATCATAAGTGATAAGCAGCTAAAATGGTAATCTGACTCAGTTCTTCTGCTTCAAAAATCCACTTTTTTTCCCCACAACCTCATGCCATTAATTTTAGTGTCCTTTAGCATCCTTCCACACAAAAAGAAGATTATTCATTGTTTTTATAATATGTCAGAAATCTCTGAGTATTCATCCTCTCCTAAAGTTCTGAAAGCTTCTTTTCCAAAAAGAGGAGAACAGTGTTTGTCTCCACAATCATAGGAGTGAGAAGAGCTTACTCATAGAGAAGGTGCCATCTGCCCCTCTCTCTCTGTGAAAAGTATGCAAAGTGTTTTTTCCCACATTTTTATTAAGATCTCAAAGGAAAGTCCCCCATGTGGAAAACTATACAGAACACCAATTACCTCCCTCAGAGCAGAAAAGGGGCTAAACAGACCATTGCTGGATTATGAACCTGTGGTGCCAAGGAGTCTAGGTATGTCAGACCTAATGATTATATGGCTAAACCAGCTCCCTTCTTCCAGCTAGAATGACAAATACTCTGAAATTAGAGCCATTTCTCCATCTTCAGACAGCCAGCTATAAATGTAATTTTTGTTTTCTTCTCACTGATTACATGAAATGTTTGGTGGTCATTGGTTTATGTGAAAATACGAAAAGTGGATCACAGTAATCCCTCTGATATGTAAACTTTAGGCGTTATTGCAATTTTATTGAAATCAATACCTTCCCTTATTTAAGGTTTCCATTTTTTTTTACAAGTGGGTAAAGAATAAAAAAAGATTTCCCTCCTCCACTCTCACCCCCTAAAGCTTCAAGAATTATAGGCATCACCATTGCTTATCTAAATCCTTGCTGGTGTTTGTATACACAGCCTGGGTCAGCTTCAACACTCATGCTAAAAAACCCTATTCCTAGCAATGCTTGGCTCATTCTGTAGTCTCAGCACAGCTTCCTGTATGAATGGTGATCTCACTCCTGGAATCCTATAGAATTCAGAAAACAGCAACTCAAAAGCCAGGTTTTTCAGTCAGCCTTCACCTTTGGTGTCTACAAGTGATTGATTCTTTGCTTTCTCAAAATCACTAATTATTTTTAGAGGATCAGAGATCCATAGATTTTTGAGCTTGAAGGGATTTTTTAATTATGACAAATAGTTTTCCCTAATTTGTTAAAAATAGTCTCAATAACTTTAAGACCAATAGGCTAGATTGATTTATACAACTTACCCAAGAGCTTTATCTAAAAATAAAATAACTAGCAATAGGAAAAATTATCTTCAAAAAAACATACAGGAAATGTACTCTGTGTAGGCAAAATGGTAACCAACTAAAAAGTCATATTGAAGAGACACCTGACAAAAATAACAACATATTTCTATGTTGTCTTAAGGTTTGCAAAGCAATTTCTTCACAACAACTGTGTTTGGTAGGTAATGTATGGTAAGAAAATAAATGACTAATCCAAGCTCACAGAGGAGCGTTGTATAATGGAATGAGCAAGAGACTTGGCATTAAAATACCCTTGTTCATATCTGACTCTTATGAGTACCAGGAAGGGAAGAAAGATGGGTATTAAAAAAGAGAAATTCAGGGGGAAATTGTTTCTAGACTGAAATGTACAACTCCTATGAGGTTATAAAATCAAGTGAATATTTATTATTGGTGACACCATTATTCAAAGTGCATATTTTTAATCTGAGTCAATGATCATGATGGAATGAACCTCTCAAAGAAGAGATCTTTAAGAATTAACTTTTTCTCATGGCAGGTTTGAAACTGAAGATGGTTTGAGAAAAGGAGATTGATGTTATCTTTGTCAAACAGAAAAATGGCAGTTGGACAGGCTTTGGGCTCTCTCTTCTCTCTCCCATCTTCTAGAAAGGAAAAAGTTAAGGGTATTTTCCAATTATGAAGAATATCATCTCCCTTCTCCCATTCTAGATTTAATAAGTCTTTTTTGGTTACTTAGGAATTTTTCTTCCATCTACAAAATCATTTGCATAGAACTAAGTGTCCCTTATGATATTTTTTCCAATATGCTGTTTTCACAAAAAATGATGAATAACACTGAGCAATTTGTGTTCTATAGTAACTTCCAGATCCACTATTCCCCTTAATCTCAATCTTAGTTCTGGTTCTGGCCTTGGTTCTCAATTTTGAACCTATATCTACCACCATTCTAACTGAACCCATTTATCTTCTACTCTATTAACTCCCCTGTTTCAAAATATCATTGAAAAAAAGCATAACTTAATGAGTTGGTCACCATTAATTTAGGTATGGAAGAAGGGAAAGAATCAGTGTATTGTACTCTGTGCAGGCAAAATAGTGACCAACTAGAAAGTCATATTAAAGAGACACCTGACATAAATAATATCTCACATTTCTATGTTGTTTTAAGGTTTGCAAAGCAATTTCTTCACAAATGTGTTTGGTAGGTATCAGTTTTAAGGCATCAATGATCATGGATTACTAGACTATACTTTCCCCTAAAAAGAGGCAATGTAAAGTTAATTAAAGGGGGCTTTGTACTTTGACTCAATCACTCATTCTATTAGACAAACTTTTATTTATTTATTGTTTGATATGTATAAAGGTAGGGAGAGAGAGGTACAGAACGAGGTGAAGTAAATTATTTTAAAATGTATACTAATATAAACAGGGCTGACTGGAATTAAAGCACATAGGTTAAAATCTTGGTTGTGCAACTTACTCCAGCCTATATAAAGTCATCTAGCCTCTCAGGGCCTCAGTTTCCTTATCTGTAAACTTAAGAATTTGGACCAGATGAACTCTGTGATCTTTCCCAGATCTAAAGCTATAACCCTAAAGAATTAAAATATGATAAGCACTTAAGAGAAATTTTAAGAGAAAAAAAGGATACATGTAGTTCTGTTTAGGGGAGAGTTAGGAAAGTCTTCAAGAAAAGAACAGGGTAGAATCTCAAAGGGAGGCAACCTTTTAGACTCAAAATACAAAGCATCTTTCTCTAAAAACTTGCCTTTTGATTAATCAAAATGAAATGCCAATGAAAGCCAAGGCTGAATGGTTGGAGACAAGCCTTAAAACTCTGGGAAACTTTTGAGTCTCCTAAATTGGCAGGATAAAGCCTTGCATCTTTCAGAGGAAAGCAGAAAAGCCAGCTCTGCAAGGGAATGGGGAAGAACTGACCACCTTCAGGGTGACTCTTTGCCACATTTCTACAATCACTCAAAGAAAGGCAACAATATATAGCATTTCAGATGATTTTCCGACATTTCTTTTACACTTTTAGTCAGATTTGGGGTCAACCACAACTGGCAAAATACCCAAGAGGAAATCTGAAGAATTGGAGATGGAAAAACCTTCTCCATAAGTCATCCAATTTTTACCCTTGCCAGGGCAGAATTAATCTAAAGGGAAGATTCTACTGCTGACTCATGGTGCCAAAAGAGTGAAATGTTATTTCAATACTCTGTCCAAGTGAGGAAAGAGGAAATGAAAGGTGTGCAGGATGTGAGGGCATTCAGAGGAGCCAAACAGGATGGACAGGAAAGAATGATAAACTAAGAGGTAGGAAGGGGGAAAAACAAAACAAAACAAAACAAAACCCTTGAAATAACCTAAACATCTCCTATAAAGGAACCAACTCTAAGGGGACAGCAGTTATTGAAGATGCAAGTCAAGAGAAGGACACTGAACTTTTTTTTTTTTTAACAGCTAACCTGTATGAATCATGCACAGGCTATGGGTTAAAAGAATGTTTTTTTCACCTCTCTTTTCAAAACTTCTAAGCTATTTGAATATCAGGTTGCAGGGAATTCTATTTGTTAAGTGAAACAAAATTGTAGGGATTTTCTGTACTTAGAAACCATAATGAGCAGCTTAGTAGTGCTGATTGTGTTTTTCCCAAGAATAAATATCCATAAGCTTTCTGGTAGTATTCTCCCAGGTCTGCCATCAGCCAATCAGCCAGGTCATAGGGTCAAATAACATAAAGTGTTTTAGCTGGAAGGGACTTTTGAAGATTACTTATCCTAGTACCATCACTTTATAGAAGATATCCTGAAAATAATGAGAAAATTACATTCAAATTTCAGCTCTGATATTTTATCAACCAATCAACAAACATTTATTGAACACCTAATACAAGTCAATCACTCTGCTGATTGCTGGGGAGACAAGGATAAAAAGTGAAATAATTCTTTCTGTCAAGGAGTTAACAATCTATCTTGGTACACAAAAGATATATATGTCTATATAAATTGGACAATGATAATTAAGTAATTAATATAGGTAGTTAGGGAAGGGGAGCACTGGCAGTTGTTGAGAAGGAAGGGGATTAAGAAAGGTTCCATGTAAAAGGTGGAGTTTGAACTCCATCTTGGAAGAAAATAAGGATTCTCTAAAGCAGAAGTGGGGATGGAGAGCATTCTACACTTGGCAAACAGCCAAGGTAAAAGTCTAAAAACAAGAGATGGAATACCATGTTTGAAGAACAGAGAGAAAGCCAGTTGGCTAGATCATGGAAGGAAAGTAGTTTCATGAGGTTGGAAAGAGAAGCTGGGACTATGTTGTATAGGGCTTTAAAATTATACTAGAGTAAAAAAGGGAGTCACTGGAGAGTGCCCTGGTCAGATCTGGGCTGTAAGAAATTTTCTTTATCAGCTGTGTAGAAAATGTATTGGAAAGGAAGGAAACAAGCATTTAAGTGCCTACTATTTACCCTAGTTCTTCAGACATTTTGTCTTTATATCAAGCCTGGGAAATAGATACTATTATTATCCCCAATTTTCAGTTGAAGAAACTGAGGCACATTGAGGTTAACTTGCCCAGGGTCACAAAACTAGTATCTAAGAAAGAATTTGAACTCAGGTCTTTCTGGCTACAGGTCCAGCGCTTTATCCACTGTGCTACCTAGCTGCCTCCAATAGAGGTAAATGAACAAAAGGAAAGTGCTGTAGTAGTTCAAATGAAAGGCTATAAAAATCTGAACTAAGGTGTTGACTGGATTAGAAAAGGGAAAGGGTACTGAATTTGACCTCTCCAGGCTTTAGCTTCTTCCTATGTAAAATAAGAGCATTAAACTACAGGTCTTCTCAGCTAACATTATCTCATCTCTTGTTTGTATGATTCAAATTGTACCTCATTCAAGGTGAGATACTCAGTACTTAACCACCAGGTCTTTGGACTCTAAAGTTACTCAGTATTCTTTAAACATATACTGTGCTACCACACACACCAAATAAACAATTTAGATTTGGATTTGGATGTCTTCTCTACCAGGGAAGCAAATATTTATTTTACATGATCCCACTGTTCCATGTTATTCTATAGGGATAATAAATCAGAATTTACTAACATACAATATAATTCTCAGACCCATTATAGGTTTTGAGAAGGTAAGCTGAAAAAAAAGAAGAATTTTGAAATGCAGACCAGCTATTTTATGTGACAGGAATTCCAACACTTCTTGAAGGAATTAAAAAAAACTGATAAAAATAACGCTATTAGAAATAAAATTTGTTCTACAACAATAAAATATGTAAAATAAAATACAATAATCTATAGAAAGTGCTTTGTAACTGAAAAGTGTTATATATTTCAACTAGTTTGGAAGTATAAGGCAGCCTGGGCCAGCTGGCTTATTATGCCCCCATGGGGGGAAGAGAGGGTCAGTATGCATGGAAAATCTGCATCCATTTACCACAGCTTGGAGTGGAATAACAGTTCATTCCATCCAGGCCAGCATTTTCTCCTAAACATTTGTATTTCATTCACCCTCAGTTCCGGACTTGCCTTGCCACTCAACTCAGTACCTTACAGACCTTGTGGTCAGTGATCTACTTGAATGCCTTCCCTTTTGACGCCGAGTTCACTTTTACCTGAATTCCCTACCCCCAGGGGATTCTCTTTTCTTATGCTGAGAATTTAGGAGGCTCAAAAAAATTCAGATTCTAATAAAATGGTACAAGACCAAATCTGGTGGATGAGCATTTAGCGTTAATCCCAATGCTAGTTATGACAGGGGATTTGGATAGAGATATTAAGACACAGATTCTGTCCAAACTTCTACACCACAAACTTTTTTTTTTAACACATTCTCCTAGTACTCCCATTAGGGCTGTTGATCCAAGTGTTCACATGGCACTAATTTTCACAATAGACTTTGCTTCTTTTCACACAACTGCCAAGAATCCAAGTTCCAGAAACTCCCTCACTCTTTCCTATGTATAATTTCAATACTCCTAAAATACAACTGGCTCAGTCCATATAAATATTAATTCTCTGTCCAATTCCTTCAATACAGCCAAAGGTTAGTACTTCCAACACATCTTTTCTTATCTTAAGGAAGTCTAAGGGATAAGGAGAAACTCTGGGCAGCTTTACCCCCTCGTAGGTTCCATACACACACAGCATTTCTCTGTCTACAAGGATCCTCAGTGTCTAGTAGTCATTTGGCTCCTGGCTTCATTCTTCGGGTTCCTTTATGATCTCTGTTGCCAGGTTTCTCTGGTGAATCCTGACCCAGTTTGTCCTAGGACTCTGCATCCTGTAAAAATGTCATTACAGAATTCCAATCCCTCCCTTCCACCATGGTGACCCCAGTCCCAATGAAACCCAACAAAATTATGTTGAATTGCATCCCAAAACTCCTTTCCCAGATTTCTACAGAGGGGCCACTTAATAGGAGTCTTAAAAACTTCATGACTAGATAGCTATGACATTTACCAGTATTTTGTTAGATTGTGCTTTAAGGGACCAATCCTCATTCACTTTTTGCTAGGCAGTTAGTTGTTATTTGTCCTCAAAGGGAACCAAGACATCAGGGAGGTAATGCCATAGCATTGAAGTGAATTTAAATGAGGGTGGGCTGCGCAAAGTCAACAGCCTCACTTTCTTTTCCAGAGCCATCTATGTCCAATGGCAAGACATAGATCAGGAAAAGTGGAAATGGCTCTGGATGCAGTGGGAGGCCTTAATCTTTTTTAAGGTAAGGTTTTCCCAGGTCTCAATTTGACTGAGGCAATGCCCAATCAGTGATTAAAGTTAGGTAAGAAATAAGACAAAAAATGGCCTCTTTTACCTAGTCCAAAAAATTAATTTGGGAGGGGAAGATCCTCAGGGATTCTGGCCCAAACAGAAACAACTACTGTTTACATTCACTCTGAGTCAATCAGGGTCCAAACAATGACCAACTGGGGCTTGATCTGGGACCTATTCATTGTCCAATCAGTGAGATTGAGAGTGATTTGAGTTTAAAGCTTAGTCCTTGATAATTAGAGTAAATGCACTGGGGGATGGCTTTACTCTAACAGTTCATATTCCACAAAGGTCTTTGACTTCAATAGTGGTTAATCTATTCTAATAGACTACAAACTTTTCATACCTTAGATAACCATGTGTTGCATTGATTAAAAAAAAATCTTCACCTGAGGTTCTAACTTTGCATTTTCTACTAACTGAATCCTCCAAATCTAGTAAGACTTAGTCCACAAGCTATTATATTAATAGACATTAATAGACAGATGGACACCCACTAGTCTCTTCTTAGGTGATTGTTGTCTATGAACATTTTATAGATGAGAGAATAGAGGCTAAGAGATGTTAGATGACTTGCTAAGATTGAATGGCTAGCAGAGGACAATAGTAAGATTTAAACCTACAAGCTCCAAGTCTGTGCCATTTCATACCAGACTGCCTCTCAAAATCAAGAACTTAACAAGACCAAGGTTGAAAAAGTAGATATTTTGTCCAAGGTCACAAAGCTAGTGGCAAGAAATGGGTTTAAACTCCAAATGAGTTTAAATTCCAAATCCCCTGTTTTTTATGTTCTTGTTTTTGTTCTTAATCTTCCACTTTGGTTGCAGTCTCTTAGAGCACTGGGGTTTCTCATTGGCATGGTTAAGAGAGAAAAAAAAAAGATTACTATACTTTTCCACTCAATTGTGCTTATTTAAACAAATAAAAAAAACTAAAACAGAATTTTTCATTAAAAAGTTAAATAAACTTTTGCCAGAATGACTAACAACTCAACAGATATTTCCCACCTTTTGCAACAATGAATGTTGTCCTAGGAAACCGCAACAGAAGGCAGATTTCAATTTCCCCAAAGAATGAAAACTGTCATGAGGGCTTGTGTTTCTGACCAATCAAATAAATCATAGCTATAACTAACCGAATGCCATCAAAGCAAGGAAACAACTAAAAACTTGTTTAGTCCCTAAATATACTTAAATGATGTCCAAGGCTTAATATACTGTACTTAGTGAGTCTGCAAGGGACCCCAATGAACTATAAAGAATACATGCAAAAGGTAAAAAAAAAATAATAATAATCCTACTGGATATAGCATTTTGACCCAAAATTAATATGGTTTCTAGAAAAATTTAGACATCTAACAATTTTATTCATCTTCTTAGGATCTGGAAGGGCTTTAGAGGATATTTGCAAAGCACAGGTCTTTAAAAACAGGCTCTGCAAGGATATTTGAGCTGATGCCATCTTTTTCTCTCCTTGATAAATTTCTCTGTAGTAAGCTGAGGCATTCAGACTGGCTTCTCTACTCAAAAGAGAAGTGTTTATTCCCTGGCTTCATATCTATCATTTGGGGGAATTGTAATGAGAAAAGGAGTGGACAGAGAGGAGGAAGACTGATGTTCCCTCTCTCTTGAGATAGAGTTTAGTAGGGTATAGTGTGAAATCAAATTAACATTGAGTCATTTCCATGGCAACCATCACACAACTATCAGATACATCTGCTCTGGATTACAGCTTGGAGTTAACAAAAATCTTAATGATACCAGAACACAGTTCTTATTTCCATACTTCAAAAGGGCTATGATTTCATCCAAAGGGGTACCCCTTTTCATCAACAAGGCAGATGGCAATCCCACAAACCTTAAAAGAATATTTCATAAATTCAGGGGACCAAAAACCATTAATCACTTAGTGGTAAATCTTTTCAATATCATTCAACAGGCTCTTATTAAACACCTACTATGTGCAAAAATTAGGCATACAAAAACAAAGGAGGGACAGCCTTTACCTTCTAGAAGGTTACAAGCTGCTAAGAAGTATAATGGATTAGTAACTAAGAGATTGGTGTTGTGCTTCCTTTAAAATAAATATGAATTCTCAAAAGTCAGACAGAATTTACCTTCAGCATTCTCCAGGAATGACCTCCAAGAAACCAAATGATCTCAAAGCAATGAGGGAGGCCTCATAGTCTGAATTTTTTCGTGGTACCAAAATAGCTTTTAAAAGAAATTACCAAAAAATATAAAGTGAAGGCTTAAAACTGTTAAGTCATACATATGTATATGTGTAAGAGAGAGACATTTTAGTGGGGAAAACTGCTAGATTTGGCACTGTACAGCATACTTATTCCAGTTCTGGTTTGGCTATTTACTTCTCATATGACATAAGGCAAGTCATTTAACTTTTCTGGTCCCATTTTCCTTATCTGAAAAAATACTTTGAAATAGCTAATGATGAGTTCCAATAGGCTACAGTTTCATTGCTCTTTTTACCACCGAAGTTGAAAATACTGTAACAAATGGGCATATGTATATCAGATGTTTCATTTTTACTAGTTTCAAAAATTAAACATCACAGATTGAGCTCTGTTCATCCTACCCTCCCCCTAATCTTGCTCAGTTTCCTAAAATGCAGAAACCTAGAATTGACAGTTAGGTAGAAGGCACAGTGTGGGGCCTCAAATCAGGAAGAACTGAGTTCAAATCCAATAAAAGATACTTAACTAGCTCTGTGATCCTGTGCAAATTACTTAATCTGCCTCAATTTCCTGGACTGTTAAATGGTGATAATAATAGTATCTAACTCCCAGGGTTCTTGTGAAGAAAAAATGAAATAGTAATCCATAAAGCACTTAGCACAATGCCTGGCACATAATAAGCAATATATAAATATTAGCTATTATAATTTATTATTATTGAAACAGGAAAAACAATGGGCTTTAACATAAGCCATTCCATCCAAATAGCAAAAAAGCTTCTTTCAGCCTGAATTTATAGCTCATTTCTGTAACTTTGTCATCTATATTTGCTTTAAATAGAAATGGGTAGAAAGAAATAAATCCTCATGCTTAAACCTTTTATTTTTCAGAAACAGAATTCAAAACCATGTCTCATTAAAGTCAATTCTTTTTTTCATTAGAATAGGTGTATACCATTGTTGGTGGAACCGTGAACGGATCCAACCATTCTGGAGAGCAATTTGGAGCTATGCTCAAAAAGTTATCAAACAGTGCATACCCTTTGACCCAGGAGTGTTTCTACTGGGCCTATATCCCAAAGAGATTTTAAAGGAGGGAAAGGGACCCACATGTGCAAAAATGTTTGTGGCAGCCCTTTTTGTAGTGGCAAGAAACTGGAAATTGAAAAGATGCCCATCAATTGGAGAATGGCTGAATAAATTATGGTATATGAATGTTATGGAATATTATTGTTCTGTAAGAAATGACCAACAGGAGGATTTCAGAGAG
>JAJPUD010003086.1:6271-70405 GCA_023553655.1 Myrmecobius fasciatus | reverse complement strand
TTTTTGCAAAGGTCAATGTTGAAAGGTCACTCATATGTTTTGTAAATAAAAAGCTTTATAGAATAGGTGTATACAATATGAAAACAATTTGCTTAATAGTGAGAATATCAACACATTAGAATAGGTTCCAAAATTATCTAACGGAATCATCATTGGAGGTCATAGGGGCCAGCAGATTAGATTGAAATTTCAGGGGTTGGGCATGGTTTAGATGTAGCCCTACTTGAATTCAAATGAAAAAAATAATGGATGTCAAGATTCCTTCTAATCTCTTAAACCTATGATTCATGGGTCTCTTTTGTGGAAAGAATTATAACACCTTGAGATGATCTTACTTAATCTTTGCTAAGAAAGAGAAAAGCTTGTAGTTAAGGTCATTGAGGGAAATGCACCAATATGGGAGAAAAATCTGTTGAGGATAGTACTTTACAACCAATTTGGAGCTATGATTTTATGACAATCCAAGGGTCATTCTTAACTTGGCTTTTTATGTCACATGTTTATGTTTTAAAAGTCTTTGTGGCATATGTTTATGTTTCACATTTTTAAAAACTAGATTTGCCTTTAAAGATTTATTCACTTCACACACCCCTACTTTGAGATTCTGGCTACCTCAAACCTTGGCTGAAAATCTCTATTCTAGACAAGAGACTGAAGACTTTGCTCCCTAGTAAGGCTTTGGCGTTCCTCCCTGAATCACAAAGTGAGAGAAATTACTCAGAACTTAGAAATAGGTTTTTAGTCTTGGGGAAGGGATGATAAATCCTCAATCCCATTTTACAGGTATCCTTTCCAAAGACCTTTTTCAACTTATTAACTCATATTTGTAGAAATAATTACTATCAATTACACAATAATATCAGTGATAGCTATGCTTGGGTTTCATACAAGAAAAAAGCTTGGAGAAAAGAGCTGTCCTGGCTTGGAGTAAGATTCAATTTAATTCTGTAAGTATTTAATTGTATTACTTTTATGCTATTATATTGCACTATTATAAGTTAATGTGCAAAGCACTTTTAAAAAATTTGTATTTGCACTACTAATGCCTTGAATAATAAAAGATATTTAAGAAATGCTTCTTGAATTAAATTGGAGCTTAGTAAAGGCACTCTCCTCCAAATTGTTGCTTAAATAAAACTCAAATATGACCTATACCTGATACTACTTATTAATATGTATCTTTCTATAGTCTTCCTTTTGAGGAGATCTCATTTTAGGAATGTGGCTTATATGGAACTCAGGAGGTATCAGAACCCATGTATTCCAACCATCCCATTTTACAATGAGAAATTGAGAGCTAAGAACGTTAAATAATTGACCCAAGTTCACACTAGTATGAAGGGTCAGAAATGGGAATTGAATCAGTGACTATTTCAGATAAGGAGAAATTAGAGAACTGAATGAGTAGAGAAAGATTCCCTTTTCTATGCCAATGAAATCCTAGGTCTTAGAAATGATGCTCCATTCCCCTGAATTTTATAATTGTTAGAAAAGAAAACAATCAAGTGGTTAGAGTAATTAAAATCATTTTGGAATAAGATGGAACACATAGTCTCATAGTCTTAGAGGAATCCCTGCCAGCTGGACAATGCAGCTTTACAATTGAGTGAGCTCAAAGGCAAATATGATAAATATCAGCCTTTTTATGTTTGACCATAGGAAAGTTACCTGCCCAATTGAGGAAATCACTGTTTCCTCTGTCACCTCTGCTTCCTTCCTCACTGTAGCAGAAAAAGAATGAGACAATGAAAGAACAGTGTGCACCATTAGTGAGGAAGCCAGAGCCAGGGATGTAGCTGACAGACTTCAGCAGAGGAAAAGCAAATAGAGAATTTTGATGATGAAGATGTGAGGAAATCCTAAGCAAGCAATAGGCCCTAAGACTACCTGGTTTCTGAGAGTCAAGATGAGGTGGTCCCTGACCTCATTGATGTGGATACTTTCTCCAGTACTGCAGAACAAAACCCCTCCAGCCCATCTCTTCTGCATTTCTAGGCAGCATGTGAATATGCATATTAATGCAGAAAGATATCAATTCTGTTTTAATATTAGACTGTAATACAATGACTTCCATAGTTATTATTTATATATGCACACATACATATCTGCATATACACATAAATGCTCACTAAGGAAATCAGTTTATTACAATCTAGTACAATAGCTGATAGCCATAATCATGAGAAGGTTAAATTATTTGGCAGGCAGAGAATGGTGGTACAAGCACTGGAAATAGATTCAATAAAACCTGACTTCCAATCCCAATTTCATAAAAATATCTGGAAATGATGCTCATCCAGACCCCACAATTCCCCTGTGATTCTAGATAAATGGAGCGTTACCATTCAAGCTTCATACTTCATACGTTACACACAATAGATCCAGACAGCCTCACATACTAAAAAAAATTTGCCATTAGACAACATAAAAACATTAAGAGCTGTCCTACTAAAAGGCATATAAATATATAAAAGTTCAGTTCTTTTCAGTCCAGCTGCCAAATCAGCTAACTAGTATCTGAAGGTTTTACCATTATTACTCATTGGTCAAGTCTCCTGGAAATCTGATTCTTCGTTACCTATCATCCATGGTATGTTAGTTTAGTGGGGAAAAAATCTGCCTTCAAAAAAAAGGTTAACAATTGTGAGCATGGTAAAAATAAATCGTGATTGTAGGGAACATAAATCTGAATCTCTCTCTCTCTCTCTCTCTCTCTCTCTCTCTCTCTCTCTCTCTCTCAATCTCTCTGTCTCTGTCTCTCTCCATATATATGTATGTATAAATTACTTAAGAATGCTTTCAAATCCATCTTTTTACAGGAACACTTCATTTATCTCAGCATTGTTAGGAAAGGAACCATTCCACCTTGGTTTATCCCTAAAGAGCTGAAACTTCCTTTAGGTGTTTGGGAAGAAAATCTCTTTCATGTTTACCACGTTTTTCTGTTTTCTTAAACAGTATGTACTCCCAATAGTTTAACTTTTTCTGATATATGAAAAAGCAAATCCTGGCTCACTCAGCCACATTCTAGCTATTCGATTGTAGTTGTCACTTGGAGAATCTGAGGCACAGTTTCTTCATCTGTTAAATATAGATATCATTCTGGTACAACTCCACCCCACGTACTCTGTAATCCTGGGTCTGGGGTCTCCTTACTACTCATCACACATGATTCTCTATTTCTGTCCTCTAGGCCTGCAATTCCCTACCTTTTCATGTCTTTTTGATTCCTTTTTCAAATTCTAGTAAAATCCCACCTTCTACAAAAAGCCCTTTACAATCCTCTTTAATGCCATTGCCTTTTTTTTAGTGATCATTTCTACTTTATGATATATATATGTATATATATATATATACATATCTTATCTATTCACGTTTGTTCTGTTGTCTCCCTCATCAGACTGTAAACTCCTTGAGAGCAGGGACTGTCTTTTGTCTTTATAACCCAGTGCTTAATAGCAAGCATCTGGCACATAGTAAGCATTTAATGTTTACTGGCACACAGTAGGCACTTAATAAATGTTTACTTATTATTGACCAACTACAAACACCCAGTATATACCAGGCACTGTGCTATGTGCTAGAAAAATAAAGATTAAAAACAAGTAGCCTCTGTCTTCAAGGAAAGAAGTATAAAAATTTTAAGCTGCTAAATGAAAGGTAATAACAAGGTGATCTAGTGGTGAAAAAAATACTTAACAAGCAGTTAGAAGATACAGTGGATGGAGCACAGAGCCTGAAGTCAAGATGATATGAGATAAATTAGACTCAGATACTTACTAGCTGTGTGATCCTGGGCAACTTATTTATCTGTCTGCCTCAGTATCCTCATCTGTAAAATGGTAGTATCTATCTCCCAAAGTTGTTGTTTAGTCACTGTAAATCACTTAGCACAGTGCCTGGTACATACTAAGTACTGTATAAATGTTAATTTTCATTTTTATTATTAGTATTGAGTCATGAGATCTGGGCCAGGGGTGACTTGGGACATATTTTGTTTGACCTTCCCAGGTCTTTGTTTTCTCATCTGTATAATAAAAGGGTTGGAAAATACACATCTGAGCTCCCTTCCAACTTTAACAATATATGAAATGATAACTCATCATCTTTGTGAAAATCCATTATTTTAGTCTGTAAGAGAGGGGACCTCTGGGCCTCCTGAGCTACAAAGGGCCTTTCTATCATCCCAGCAGTCTTTCCAAAGAATCTGCAGGACTTTTGCAAGCAACTCTCTTTTTTTTCTGTTATTGATTTCTCCATCCATCCACCCTACATATCTTTAAAACAGCCAGTTTTTCAAGTTTTAAAAAAAAGGAATTATATTTTCAGTTATAGCTAATTCATGAAACATTACATTATAGACTCAGAACATCAGAGGTAGAGGGGTCCTTGAAGGTCATCTCATTTCACAGAATCTAAAAGTTGGGAGATGATGGGCCTCAAGTGAAGGAATCTCTACTAAGCAAGACCCTGTTGGAAGAATTTCAAGAAGACATTTCCTTGACCTCTTGAATCAGTCCATTTGACTCTGGAATTGCTCTAATTATTAGACAATAGATAATTTCTTGACAACAATCCTCAGGACCAAACGAAAGCAGCATATTCCCTCTTCCCCTTCAAACATTTTGATTCCCAGGTTTCTCTTCTTCATATGATCTTTATATGACAAGGAAGCCATCTCCTTCACTGTTCTGGTAACCTTCCCTAAATTGTAGATTCTTAACTTTAGATCTGTGGACTCCAGTAGATTTCTATCAACATAGATGGGGGAAACGGGCTCTTTGTTTCCACCAATCTCTAACTGAAATTTAGCTCCCTCAATAAATATTTAAAAAAAAATTATTCTGAGACAGAGTTCCATGGATTTATCAGACTGCCAGAGGGGTCTATAACCTAGAAAAGCTTAATAAGCCCTTCTTTCAGCACTCTCCAGCTATTTGATGTATATAAAAATAAATACTGCTCAGAAGTGAACACAGTTCTCTCAAATCAGGTCTGATAAGGACAGTGGGACTATCAGCTCTCAATTCTTGGAAGCTACAGCTCTCTTAATGCAATCCAACCTCATATGCACTTCTTTGGCTACCCCACCACACAACTGACTCATGTTGAGCTTGCAATCCACTAAAACCCCCCGATCTTTTTCAGAAGTACTGCTTTCTAACAATGCCTTTTTCATTTAGAACTTATAAAGCTGATTTTTTTCCTATGCCCAGGAGTAAGATTTCATATTTAGTGAAATTGCAGCTAGGTGGCACAATGGATAGAGTGGAGTCATCTTCCTGAATTAAAATCTAGTCTCAGATACTTAACTTGTGTAACCTTGGACAAGTCACTTACCTCTGTTTGCCTTAGTTTCCTCATCTGTAAAATAAATTGGAGAAGGAAATGACAAACTACTCAAATATCTTTGCCAAGAAAACCCCATAGGGTCAAAAAGAGTTGAATATGACTAGAAAATGACTGAATTTCACCTTTTTAGATTCAATTCAATGCTCTAGACAAGAGCTCCTTAACTTTTTTCCACTCACAATCCATTTTCACCTGAGAAGTTTTTACACAACCCCATCTTGAATCTGAGCTAAGGTGCTTCAGGCAGTGTTCATGCATGTACATAGCAAACTATACATGTGTGTTCAGAATGAAAACTGCAATGCAAATGCTGCCAGAAACATCTCGGCTCATTTTGCTTTTGATTTTTAATTGCTTTTTTGGGTGTTCCATTCAGAAGGCTTTTACTATTGCCAATTTTTTCACAAACCCCACAATCAGTTATTCAACCCCATATAGAATCACAACTCACAGTTTAAGAAACTTTGTCCCAGAATGACAAGAATCTATTAGCTATCCCTCCCTACTTACTGTCATATCATAAGCATGCCATCTGTCTTTATACAAATCATGAGTAAAAAATGTATACAGATCTTTGGCCTTCATACCATGTTCATCATAGACCATTAAAAACTTCCTAAAATTAGGTCTTTCAATAAGTTTTATATCCATCCAGTCTAAATCTCTGTATCTCCACAAGTCTCAGATCACATTTATCAAATGTTTATCTAAAATGTAAGGAAAATAGATTTGTAACATTCCCTTCATCTATCAATTTAGTAATCCTGCCAAAAAAGGAAACGAGGTTAATCTGGGACAACCTGTTTTTAATGAAGCCAGGCTGGCTAATCATATTCACCACTTTTCTTTCCAGACATTCACCAGTCCTTTTCTTTGACATTTCCACTGATGAGGAAACCAAGACCCAGGGAGAGTAAGTAGTTTGCTCACGGTCACACAGCAAGTCTGTGGTGGAATCTTTCTGTCTCTCATTATCCCAGAGAAGCGAAAAGAATTCCTTTTGGAAAAAAAAAAAAAAAAAAAAAAAAACCGAAAAAACCCCTCCATTTTCTAATATGTCCATTTAGTAAAACATGAAAAACACAGATATAGGAACACTCAGATTTTCCAGAAGCCAGACCTGTGGTAGTTTCAGCCATCTGGAATACATCCATGAACAGAAAACATACACACACATATACACCCACCCACATCCACCTAGCCACTTACCCCCACATACATGTGAGTGCCATAAACCCATAATCCAACATAATGTTTTGCTAATTAACTATAACTTAAAACCTGGTTTTTTTTTGGTAGTTGCAAAATATGGTTTTAACTGTATATGGGGAAAATAGCTTAAGTCTGCATGGGGTGATGGAAAAGGGGACTAGACCAGGGCCAGAACTACTGCATTCTAGTTCTGGTTTCACTGCTGAGTAGTCAGGAGATGCTGAGCATCACCCTCAGTCTCTCTGTGCCCTACATTCTCTTTCTATAATATAGAAATAATTCTATCCATCCTTCTACCTCACAGTGTTAATAGGGTCAAATGAAATGCTGTGGAAGAAAAAGCTTTGAAAATCTCAAAGGAAGATAGAAACAGGAGGTGTTATTTTTATAAATCTAGCATCACTATTTAAATTTCATGCTGCTAACCTTTGCATGGTTTTAGCTTTTATATCTATAATAAAATGCATTTTCAAAGATTCCATCTCCTAATTTTCCTCTCCCCCGCTTTTATCCCCTCCCCTTCCTTACCCAGAGTTCCTTTTTCCTTGACAGCTTTCCCTGTTGAGTTTTCCGGAACTAGTGCCTTGAAAAATGTTTTAAATGAGTTTTATTGAATATCTAAGAAAATATAAACCAAGAGTTTTTAGAGATTCTCAATGCTTCTATAACTGTGCTTACTGGTTGTATCTGTAAAATCTGATATAAAAGGATGCCTTATGGATTTTTTTTTTATAACAAAACTTTCATGTACCCTAGAGGGAAAAGATAAAGTATTATCATTTATTTGAAGAAAAAAATTATTGGCGAGAAATCCCACTTTCTATTTTCCACCCTACCTACAAAACAGAATTATTTCTGTGAATGTTTACAAACAAAAGGACTTGAAAACTTTAAGTAAAACATGGGCATGGCTGGAATTCATTGTTTTAGTACTCTTGCTGGATAAATAAACTATTGCAGAGATGGCTCCAGAGGAGAAAGTAAGACTGGTGACTTTATTTAGCCCTTCCTCATTTAAATCCAATTCACTTGCACTTTACAGCATCCACCTCTCTGATGTCCCAGTACTCTTAGAGAAGAAGGGCAAACAACTTCTATGAACAGGGCTGCCCCACTGGAGATCCAAATAGAATTGGCTCTTTCTTTTCTTTTCTTCTTTCCCTTCCCTTCCTTCTGTCCACAAAGGATATCATTCACTTACTTATGGGTGCTCTGCCCAAAGGAATATACATTTTGATCTCTGAAACCTACCAAGATATCTTGGGGTTTACCAGTTAGGACCATGCCTTAAACCCAAATCAGTCATGCTTTCATTAAAGAACCAAGGATAGACAGATCCTAAACAAGCCTTACTTAGTCACTGTCCTGAGGCCTTGGGTCATTGTTTGGCTTAGAGTGAATATAAACAGTAATTGCTTCTGCTTTAGCCAGAAATTCAGAGGATCTTCTCCCATATGGATTTTTTTTGACTAGGTAAAAAAAGAGGCTTTTTGCCTTATTTCTAGCTCTCTTTGCCTTATCTTTTAAATTTTTTTGTCTTATTTCTAAACTAGCCTTAATCACTGATTTTATCAATCAAACTGGGAAAGAACTTAAAAAGGCCAAGATCTCCAGTGGCACAGGATAGGATATCAGGACTATCTAGGCAATAACTTTAACAATCTAATATTCGATAAACCCAAAGACCGCAGCTTTTGGGATAAATACTCACTATTCGGCAAAAACTGCTGGGAAAATTGGAAACTAGTGTGGAAGAAATTAGGGCTTGACCCATACCTAACACCACATACCAAGATAAGATCTAAATGGGTTCATGATCTAGATATAAAGAGGGACTTTGTAAGCAAGTTAGAGGAACGTAATATAGTTTATCTCTCAGACCTGTGGAGATGGAATAAATTTATGTCCAAAGAAGACCTGGAACTCCTAATTGAACACCAGATGGATAATTTTGATTATATTAAGTTAAAAAGTTTCTGTACAAACAAAACAAATGCAGACAAGATTAGGAGGGAAGCATCAAATTGGGAAATCATCTTTACATTTAATGGTTCTGATAAAGGCCTCATTTCTAAAATATATAGAGAATTGTCTCATATATATAAGAATTCAAGCCACTCTTCAATAGATAAGTGGTCAAGGGATATGAACAGACAATTTTCAGATGATGAAATTAAAACCATCTCTAGTCATATGAAAAGTTGCTCCAAATCACTATTGATCAGAGAAATGCAAATTAAGACAACTCTGAGATACCACTACACACCTGTCAGATTGGCTAAAATGACAGGAAAAGATAACGATGAATGTTGGAGGGGATGTGGGAAAACTGGGACACTAATACATTGTTGGTGGAACTGTGAACGGATCCAACCATTCTGGAGAGCAATTTGGAGCTATGCTCAGAAAGTTATCAAACTGTGCATACCCTTTGACCCAGCAGTGTTTCTATTGGGCCTATATCCCAAAGAGATCTTAGAGGAGGGAAGGGAACCACATGTGCAAGAATGTTTGTGGCAGCCCTTTTTGTAGTGGCTAGAAACTGGAAACTGAAAGGATGCCCTTCAATTGGAGAATGGCTGAATAAATTATGGTATATGAATGTTATGGAATATTATTGCTCTGTAAGAAACGACCAGCAGGACGATTTCAGAGAGGCCTGGAGAGACTTGCATGAACTGATGCTGAGTGAAACCAGCAGAACCAGGAGATCATCATACACAGCAACAACAGTATTACATGATGATCAATTCTGATGGACATGGCTCCCTGCAACAAAGAATTGTCTCAAACCGGTTCCAATTGTTCACTGAAGAAAACCATATACACCCAGAGAGAGGGAAATGAAATATGGACCACAACGTAACATTTTCATGATCTCTATTGACATTTGCTTGCATTGTGTTGCCTTTCTCTGATTCTTTTTTTTTTTTCGTGTAGATAGGATTTTTCTTGCATAACTTGTCAAGCATTTCAACATTATTAACATGTAGTGGACTTCCTGCCATCTAGGGGAGGGGAGGGGACTGGGGGTAAAATTTGTAATGGAAAGCTTTGTAAAGATCAATGCTGGGGAACTACCCATACATATGTTATACAAATAAAAAGCTTTAATAAAAAAAAGGCCAAGATCTCCCACTTCATCCAGGTCTCCAGTGCCTGATCGATATCTGCCCACTGGACCCAGACTGCTTTGGAGGAGAAGTGCACAGCCCTTTCACACTGCAAACAATTTCATTTGCATGTCATAATTTCACCTCCCAGAGTCCTGATCCTGCAGGAGAATAGACAAACAAAAATAATCAACTGCAAAACAAAGAGTGGAAGAGAGAAACTTATGTAGAATGAAAAAGCAAAGTCTCCTGCCCCAATTTAAAAATGGGTTGTTAAGTCAACAAGCATTTATTAATGTGACAGATGCTAAGTGCTAGAGATATAAAGAAAGATTTTTAAAAAAGGTCTTTGTTCTCAAGGAGCTCAGAATCTAGTAGTTTTGAATTAAAAAAAAACATTTATCAGTTATTTAGGGTTGGAATGTATTCTCTCACAGAAACAATATTTTACAGGGTAGTTTCCTAGTCAGCCCACTAATTCTAGTTAACTCATAAAGTACCCAAATTACTTTGAGTACAAATATATTTGGGAATGACTTAGTTATCTTTTGAGAAGTTTATCACCCAAAAGTTGGCAAGATGTATATGAACTCTTTTTAAATTCAAGATAATTCAAAACATTGTCTACTATGGAAAGGAAGAGTTATGTTGTCATAGAAGAGAAACAGAGGAAATCACTGCCTGAGTAAAAACCCCAAACCAAAATAAACAGTGAATACGTAACAAAAACTACATCTTCACATTATTGAACTCATAACAGTCATTGACTCATAGGAGCTTTCTGATAAAAAAGAACGTAGTGGAAGAGGGAGCAGGAAAAATTGTTTTATAACAAGGTTAAGTCAAAAGAATGAATTTTTGAACTTGAAACATGCATACTTCATTTTATGCTTAGTTTTATCTTCAAATCAGCAAGACCCACATGAATAAGGACTGATAATCAGCTCCTGGCTCCATTTCCTACACCTCACATCACCTAGAGTTGGGCTCTTTTTTTCCCCAGTAAATTTTTATTGATACCTATTTTAATTCCTTCTCTTAGCCCTCTGCTTCCACATTCCCAGAAGGCCATACTATACAGCAAACAATATTTCTAAATAAAAAAATAATAATGTGAAGGGGAAAAATGAAAATTAAAGGATATAGAGAGATCTGAAAGTATATGGTTTCTTACATTCAAGAACCTTACTCCTCTAAAAAGGAGATGGATAGGTGTCTTCTCATATTTCTTCTTTGGGGCTATGCTTCTTTGTGATTTTACAGGTGGGACTCTGAAACATTTTGTGCCCTAGACTTCTTCAGCAATCTGGTAAAGCTTATAGACCCCTTCTCAGAATGAGGTTGCCTATATTCATAATAGAAAGACATGCTAAATTTCAATGAGAAGCTCAATGAGAAAATAGAGATATCATTTTTTTCTCCATCCAAATTTATGGATTCACTGAAATCCATCCATTGATTCTTCAAGGTTCTGAGTATTCAAGGGTAAGATCCCCTGATCTATCGGTATTTATATCAACCAATTAGCTCTGTTCCCTTCTACTTGGCACTCTTTACTTCACAGGACTCTGAGAATGCAGTAAACTACTATGGAAGTTTCAAAATCCAAGTAGGAAATTTAATTATAAAATAGAAAAAATAAACAATAAAATGTAAGTACAGACACGCATATGCCAGAAAAAGGCAGCCCTCTTGTTCTTCCCACTCACACAGAATGACCACTTCTGTGACTTCTGCTTCAGAGAGAAGACTACAATAGATCAGGTGCATCTAGGAAGCCTCCTAATTCTGGCCAGCCTAGGGAGGGAGAATGCACGAAATACTCATGCATTCCACATTGACTAACTCCTTGAATTTTCAATCTCCCCCTGCCCTGCTCCCCCACGAATTGCCTCTCTGCGCTGCTCCTCATCATCTTAGATGGACAGAAACTTGGCTTACTCTGATCATCAAGCCTGCTGGAAAAACAGGATGACTCTTTGCTAAGTATAATAGAAAGTGAATAGCATAATCCCCTACCTTACTGCTGCCATATCTATGAGTCTGTACATCCAGCTCTAGCTCCCTTTCACCCTGTAAAACTGGGCATGCAGTAATATTCATTCACATGGATGATGGAGAAATCACCTCCAAGATCTATGCATTCTTCTGCCACAATTTTTTTTTGAGATTCAGTGTTTAGGGAAAAGTCTGTAAGGCCTCAGATGGGCATCCATTAGAGTCAAAATATACAACAGGCAGGCAGATTTGTAACTTTTGATATATATCAAAATGCATCAGTTGCTTGCCAGTATATATGTACAGAAATAACCACCAAGTAGAACATTATTTCTATGAGAAAATACATTGAGTTCCAATCTAGATTAGGGAGAAAATATGCTACTCTTCTCTATTCCTGTCCCATGGTGAGATTATGAACTCTTTTCTACCTCTCAGTTGCAAGGCAAAGTAGAAGTTCCTCCAGCTTCATTCTGGAGGTGATGGATCTTTTGACCTACAGGGAGGTCTGGGAGAAAAGAAATGTAGAAGTAAACACTAGAAGGAGTTAAGAATGGGCTCACAGGGTTCAAAAGCTGGGAGGTAAAAGTAACCAGTCTCCTGCCAGGGGAATCTCCCTGGAGAGGATTCTACTTCAACCCAATGTTCCATCTTAGACTATAACCTCAACCTTCCCCTCTTATTCAAAAGGGATGGAAGTGGTGGGGAGCATGGAATTTATTTGTTACAGAGGATCAGGTGCCCTTCTGGGCCAAAGTAGAGAATCTAAAACTTGAATTAAAAGGCAGAGCCAACTAATCCAGCCAATGAGTCTGATTCTGGCAACACTTTTTGCATGGGGAGGAAAGGTCAAAGAGGAGAGAAAAATTCCAGGTGCTAAAGTCATTTAGATAGCCAAAAGAAAGCCCAAACAAAAAGAATGCTGGATGTAAAGTCAAAAGGCCAGATAAAAAATTATTGGTGTTCCACTAACTAGTAGTGTGGCCTTAGGCAATCTCCCAATATCTGTTTCTTTGTATGAAAAATCATGGGTAGAATTATATGATGTATAAGGTACTTAGTACAATACTTAGCATATAGTAGCTACTTAATAAATGTCTCGACTTTGACATTTCTAGATTCTGTAATATTTACAGTTCTGATATTTCTAGATTTTGTAATCAAAGTGATGAAGTCAACTGCTCAGGAACCATCTTTAAAGGTCTAACAGGGAAGGTTCCTAATTATCCAAGTAACTAGGGGGTAAAAGAAGGAGGAAAGCAAAGTTTTTGATAGCCTAAAGATTGAGAGATGACAGAAGAGAAAATGTCTTAGTTTCTCATACTCAAAGCTAAAATTGGAGGGGCAGACTGGGAATAAGCACCTATTGTGTGCCAGACATTATGCTAAGCACTTTATAAATATTATCTCATTTAACAGAATCTGAAAAGGCTGATTCAGGGTAAAATCAGAAAGAAATTTATTTAGACAAGAGAGAAAGAACTAAGTAAGACTAGGGCCTAGTTCCATGTAAATTTCACTGTGGGCCAGGAATCAATACTGAGGACTGCAACACTTCATAAACTTCTTCATTTGGCTGTTATTTTAAGATCCCGTGTCTGTTTTCCTGCAGTATTTAGAGAAATCCATAACATCTCAAAGAATAGTGATGTTCTATTTTCAGGGAACAAGGCAGGAAAAAAAAAGGGAAAAATATATGTAAACAAAGTTAAATGTTAAGGAACTCAAGCCAAGAAGAGGAACAGAAAGGAATATGGAAGTGGAGATAACGATGAGTTAAGAAGTCTTATGCATTCATTGTTGGGGAAAAAAAGGAAGTAGTCATACTTAATGACATGATACCTTCTCAGTATTACTATATGTACTTCCTTGTTGCTTTTGATCATGATTTTTTGTCTTCTCTTGTTCATCATGGAAAAGAATGAAATAACTCATATACCATTGTTTAAATTTTATGGAAGATTGGTTTGTGTGTGGAATGGACTTTGGTGAGAGGTTTTCTAAATCAAAGAAGGAACTAAGAGAATAACTGATTCCCTTCTAATTCTTCTTTTTTCATTAGACCAAATAGATTGGTGAATTTCACATGTAAGAATGTATTTCTGAATAGGATCAAAGGAATATAAATAAAGAGCTGGAAAGAACACAAGAGATCATCGGGTTTAATACTATCATTTTACAAATGAAGAAATAGGCCCGTAGAAGTGAGGATTTGTTCAGCATCATAAAGTCAGTCAGGTGTATGCCTGGGATTTGAACTCTTAATTCCAAATCCATTGCTTTGTGGAATCCACTACTGTTTCTTATAATTAGCTCTCTATTTCATTCTCTCTCTCTCTCTCTCTCTCTCTCTCTCTCTCTCTCTCTCTTTCTCTCTCTCTCTCTCTTTCTCTCTCTCCCTTCCTTCCTTCCTCCCTCCTTTTTTCCTCCCTCTCTCCCTCCCTCTCTCTCTTTCTCTCTGTCTCTCTGTCTCTCTGTCTCTCTCTCTCTCTCTCTCTCACACACACACACACACACACACACACACACCTGAGACAGTGGATAGAATATTGAGTTTAGAATTGAAATACCTATGAGGAAATCTCTGCCTTTTCTTCCCTGTGTAAGTCACTTTCAAATCTCTATGGAGATTTTCCAGAGGAAGTATTTGGATTAGGTCCCCAAAATATCCTCTCGTTCTAAAATGAATCCTAGCTTTCCCAACAAGAAGAGTCCTGCCTGATGGAGATATGCCTTCCCTAGAAGGGATCAGCACTTAGCATTACAGACAACAATACCCTGTTGTCATTCAACAGTTGCTATGTACCATTCCCAGGCTGACGCCATTTCTTCTGGTGGATCCAATGATTCCATATGAGTGATAAACTTTTACAAGTGTTCTGAGATCTCCTGGGATGAAAGATACTCTAAATGTAAGTCATCATATAACCAGTGGAAAATGCCATAGAGATATTTACATTAAATTCTATCTCTTCTCTTAGAAGTATAATTTGACCTTATTGTATTACTTCTCCACTGAGCCAACACCACCAAGGACACAATTCCTCAGAAAAATCATTCACATTGCTTGCTGCACTGCCATGGATCTCTTAAGTAGCACATCAATTTCAAGTTTTGATGAAAGCATTTAAATAGGTAATGAACACTAATAAAAAGTTTTCTAGCAATGTAGCTGCTAAAATATTGATTACATTCTCAATCAATGCATTTAAAAAAACTAAAACTTTCTTTGAGAGTTTAAAGGTCAAAAGTTTTGCCTTTTCTTCTCATATCAGCTATCATTGTAAAAATGTTTCACAAGTGATATAAATCTCTAGGTAACTCACCAAAATAAAAAAGCTACTATCCACTATTTTTTAAAATTACTAAGTATCTCAACAAGAAAGCAAACAGTCCCATAAATACTAGGAGCAATTTATCCTTTGTACATAGTAGATGCCTAATGTTTGACAAACATTTAAATGAATGGGTCTTAAAAGGGTGTTCAGAGGGAAACCAGTAGGTACATCTAATTCTGTTTAAAGTTTATAGACAGTATTTTCTCCTACTGTAACAAAGTATTTCTTGATTGGTTTCAAATCTATTTCAGGTTCTCTAATATTCTGGAATTTGATGCAACCAAGAGAACATAATTCACAAAATGGATCATCTGAAAGACTCCATTATCTACAGGAAAATATTTTGAGATTTGGATTTGGCACTGGATCTTTTTATGAAAGAAATGAATGTGTTTGGTGAGAATATGTTTTATTAAATCTTCATACCTTGCCTAATATTAATGATCAGAGCATCAAAACAAAAGTTTTCTTTCCCTCCTCGATTCCTTCTTTAACTGGGTTTTCCTATATTTACAGATCTGATCCCACTACTGCTCAGTGAAAAAAAACTTTCATTTGCTCTGTTTCTGATATAAGCTAGTCTCTAGATAATCTAGCAGCCCTCTCTTTACAGGGGCTTCCTATATAAGGATACCCAATCAGTTTTAGCCCTAATGCAGCTCAGATCGCTGAAGCTCACACTACTCACTTGTCTCAGTCTTCTCACCGCAATCCCATAACAGGAATTACAGGTTATCACATAAGATACAGGGATTATGCATAATCTTTTCACGTGAATTAGGAACAGTAGGTTGAAAAATAGCCTTCATTGAATCAAATGCTCCCCTCCTTTTTAAAATTTTAATAATCAACATGTGATGCCAAGCAAAAGAAAAGAAGATTTCCAAAACATCAAGTGCACCTTGTGGTAAACTTTAGAAAAGACATGGACGACAATCTGGATGGATGGGTGAGCACAGAAGATTTGTGATTTATGTCACTAAAGTAAATATTGCTATAGATGAGAAAACAAGTTCTTTAGTATCTCTTATTCTACTGCTGACACACTAGACATCACTGTGTGCAAGAAGATATCATAATTAAGATGGTGCTTTTTTCTATCCATATTCTAATGTACTGCAGATTACCCACAGTTTTATTCTTCGGAGATTTTATGGATGAATTATGTTCTGCTTTGTTGAAAGGAATATTCACATTGAAGAAATCATAGATCAAAATACTCTGGGTATTTTAACAAATCTTAACCTCAAAGAAGACTCCACTCTTTTAACTTGAGTGACCATGAGCAAGTAACTTCTCTCTATATCATTTTCTTTATCTATAAAATGAGAGAATTGTGTTAGATTATTTAGGATGAATCCTTTATAGTTTGGTGCTACTTAATTCAGGAACTAAAGAAGAGCTAGCAAAAACAGACAAGGACAGAATTTGTGAGTTAGCTTTTAATAATGGAAGACAAATGAGAGGAATTCAGTAGATGCCAAGAAATACACAAAAATTGAACATACCAAATTGAACATTAAAAATACAAAAAATTGAACACTAGGTTAATTTGAAACTGGTAATGACAATCACATAGAGTCAGATATTTGAATGCAAGTGGAAATTATATATGTATGAGATATAAGTAAAAGTTTCTAAAAATCTATGTACAATTATAACAATGTAAATTATTATTATTGTTGTTATTATTATACAATTTAGAAAAATATAACTTATTTTTTGGCTGAGACATTCATTCATTCATTTATCAAAGGTTTACGGAGAAACTTCTAATTCATTGAATCTGCACCTACATGTCAAACCTCAGAATTTTAAGGTATATCATTCACCCTCTTGAAATTCTGGAACACTGTTTGTATTTTCAGCCTACACTATCTCATGGGATATACAGTTCCAATGATTTAGCCATAGTCCTTATGGCTGCCATTCCTGTATCTCAGGAAATGTATGTAATGATACAACACTCAGCCCCTCAGAGAGTCATCTCCTGCTCCATAATGAGCTTGGCTCTAAGAAAAAGGATGAGAGGAAGGTAAATCACCACTACCTCTTCTACAGCCAACTCAATACTCTATCAAGGGACATACAGAAAAGATGAATAATGGAAATCTGCAAATGCTCTACACAACTCAAATTATTCTATACTGGCAATTTTCTTACCAGAGGTATTAATGGGCTGAAAATGTAACACATGTGAGTTTTACTTTTTTGTTTTACTTTTCCAACCTCCTTTCTGATGAAGATACTAAGAAATAGTTAAATGGCAACCAAGATTATAATGGAAGAGAAACAGGCAGCCTTAAAAGGTAAGAATCTTCCATCATTGGGAGTATTTAATCAAGTAGAAACTGATTAAATGCTAAGAACATTGTGAAAGAAATTCTATACTGTTTATAAGTTGCCCTAATGTGTTTTAGAAGGCATTAACAGATACAGATAGAGACATGACATAAAGTTGCTTCACTCTACCTAAAACCTCCAAGATAAATGCCCATCCCAGATGATATGGTTACACTAGGCAGTTTATGACACATCTATGTGGCTAGTATTAAAGTTCAATTTTTATGAGGATTGCATAGATGATATCTATTATGCCTTTCAAATCTGATTCTAAATTTCTTTAAGAAGCAAAAGACCTAGATGATTATTCTCCAAGAAAAAAAAATTAAACACTTTTTTTACATCTGCTATGTTACCACACTAAGTTGTACTTAGTAGATTCAGAGAAATTTTTCTAATCAGTTTGTATTTGAATCCCTATATGTATTAATTTGGAGAGTATTAGTGGAGTATATCCTCCAAAAGATGTCTGTGGAATAAATGCAGGGACAGTTGTAATTAGGAGAAATGGATAACCTGGCTTTAAATGACAGTCATCATAACTGATCTTTACTTAACACTTTTCAATTTAGAGCCCCAAAGAATCCAGTAGGTTATAGGTAAACAATCTGAGCTTTAAGGGAATTAAGAAATCATCACAGGTAGCAGAGATATCTTCCAAACAAAGCCTTCTGACTAAAATTCTGGTGCTCTTTTCACTACAGTGGCTCTCTATTGGCTCTGTGACAAAATGTAAACTCCTTATAACCCTTCATAATCTGGCTTCAACTTATCTTTTCAGACTGATTTGACATTATTCCCAATTCATACAATTTACATTCCAGCCAAATTGGCCAGCAAAGATGCTCTGTGGTATGAGAGAAGGAGCACTGGCACCTAAGTCAGAAGCTATGAATTCAAATCTTCCATCTATCCCCTTAGTACTTTATCTATTCTTGAGAAAATCATTGAACTTCTCTGGGCTTCAGCTTCCGGATATGTGAATAGAAGCATCTGAATTTCCTTCAAACTATGATCCTATGACTCCCATACACAAAATTCCATCTCCCATCTCTATGTTTTTACATAGGTTGGCCTCAATCCTAAAATGGACTGCCTCCTTATCCCAACTCTTAGAATCCTTAGTTTTAAATCTTATTTATGTCATTATGGATGCCTTCAGCTATCTATATTTCTCCCACACATATCTCCCCAAAAATTCTTCATATTTATTTGGTGTATAAGTAATATCGACTCCTCTGTCTATATTATTCCCCACACACCCAAGTAAATTCCTTGAGGGCACATAAGAAGTGCTTGATAAATATTAATTGTTATTATATGTCATATAACTTCAATACTCAATGGTTAATAATGATAATAATTACTACAGATTAATTAAGGATAGCTACTTGGGAAACTATTTGGCACAAGATCAGAATTCAGATTAATGATACTGTTATGTGCTTGATAAACGCAAATGAAATCCATTAGGGACAGCATGGGAATGAAAAGGTAAATAAACCAATCTGTTTTTATGCTGTAAATCATAAGTTTGATAACATATGATTTTTGTCCACAAACTCAAATAAGTATGATATATGATTCAATGAAATATTCACTAATGGCTGTAGTCACCCTGAGCTGACAGATCCAAGGGGAGAATTATTTTGGGTCAACTCATAAAAATTGGACTTTAACACTTTTTTTCCATAAAAGAAGCCACACAGATGTATCATAAACTGCTACCAAGAAGATAAAAGTCTGCACTTTCTGCCAGGATGACTTCATAGACTTTTATATCTAAAGTGATACTAGCAGAATACATATCTAACTATAAAAAGGGTCATCCACAATAAAAGTAAAACTCTAATAATTTATATTTCAGACACCTTGACATATTATTCCCTGGGCATGTTGTCAGCTGCACTGTCCTTTCCTCTGCTGTAGGCAGAATGCCTGAATACCAATCTTATTAAACTGTAGCTCTGAATGTATCCCCCTTATATAACATTCCAGATGTGCTACCAGCTGGGAATGGGCCCTGAGGCCATCTTGAGTTGATCTCTTAGTCACTTTCCTGCTTTCACTGGAAACAAAGCCAAATATATGAGCGAAAGTGTTAAAAACAGATGTCAGAATTAATAATTTTTACTCATAGGAAATACAGAATCTTCCACCCTATACTTATTCTATGAAATATGAACACTGTCAACAAACCATAAGTTAATTTTAAATTAAATCATACCACTGTAAATTTAATCCATACAATTCTCTCCTGACAATAGGCCAGTTTCCATCACAGTAGACTTTGAAAATATGACATAGTCATTTGGGTTTTTTGCATTAGGTTGTAATGTACTTAAGAAAAGCATTGCAAGGAGTTTTTTTAAAACCCTGAGGCCTCACAAATCTCTCCCTGATTTACAAAAGGTGCATTAATCACACCAGTTACATTATCTCTCTGGCCTACACAGTGACAAATGCCAATCATAGTTCCTTGTCCTGAATATTGATAATAAGATTTCTCTGTAATAGGAAAAATAGGAAGTTATTCTGAGAAAAATGAACACTGTCAACAAACCACAAGTTTAAATTAAATTGGATACAAATAAATAGCTTTTCCAAAGTGCCACAGCAGGTCAGTGGTGGAAACTCCTTAGAACCAATCTCTTAACTCTAGGAGTTTTCTTCATCAATCACTCTAGAATCCAGTTGTAGCATCTACAAAGTAAAGGATTACAGCCACCTTCTTCCATCTGTGTGTCTCCCTCAAGGTAAGACTCTCAACAATGGGAACAAAGCCCGTATTTAAAGAAGAGAATTGGACTCCAATTTTAAATGTCTGCATAGAGCTGTAAAAAATCTACCAAGCAGCCTCTAAGGTATAGAAAGGCCAGTTAGCCAACTGCATTATTAAAGAATGAAAAGGAAAAATAGAAAGAAAGAAAGAGATAATTGATTAAACAAAGATGTTTTAAAACTATAAACTTGGCACCAAAGGCATGTTAATTTATATACCATATTCCTGATGCATAAAAATGAAGAGGAGAAGGAGTCAATAAAGGGCCATTCTCTAAATATGCAGTGAAGAGAAGGTAGATTTTTAATTTACACTCAAGTTTTTACAAGAGTTAATGTGCTAAAAGCATACAGCAATCTAATGATGCACTACTGATTTACTTCTCTCCTATCTTAAATTCAATCAACTATACATCTATACAGGCAAGTACCTCAGCATTTCAAAAAATTAATTAATGTTCATAAATAAGTTTCAGGAACACATTACTGAAAAGAAAAACTAAGAAAATATTAAGATCTACAGACTTAGTTTCTCATCACAACAATAATTTTATGAGAATAATCTATGTATAATAATACTTAATAAAGGTCTGAAATGGGAACAGGAAAACTGCAACATGTGACAAATTCTACTTTGGATCTTCTGAAACTTACAGAGAAAACAGGATCCCACTGAATTACTATTTTCTGACCTTAAAAAAACATTTGATTTGGTAGAAAAAGATATATCTCCTTAAAGGTTCTCCTCCAACAAGGTATCTCCCCTGCATGTGTTAAAGCCATTACTGATTCCTTGAAAGATATAACAAGAGAGACAGTTTTGTTGGATGTATGATCATAAATATCGAGCAAGGCACAAAAAAGGAAGACGTGCTTGCCAAAAGCATTTGCCAGTCATAGGGGATGCCCAGCATATGGTCCAAATGGAAGATAGATTGCCTATTGATCCTCCTGTTCTTGAATACTCTCTTTTTCGGTGATCTCATCAGCTCCATGGATTAAATTATCATTATGGTGATGACTCCAAAATCTACAGATCTAGCCTTCATCTTATTCTTGAATTCCAGTCCTATGTATCATGCACTGCTTGATGAATAGCAACACCTGGATGTTACATCAGTATTTCAAATTCAATGTACACAACACAGAATTCATCATCTTTCCCCCTAAATCTGCACTTCCTTATCCTCTAAACTTTCTTATTTAGGTTCAGAGTACCACCATACTCTCAGTTGCTCAAGTTTGTAATCTTGAATTCATGTTTTTTCCTTACTTTAGACATACAAATAGTTGACAAGCTTGTAACAATACTTTTACATCTCTCATATCAGTCCTCTTCCAATTTACTCACCCAACCACTTCTTCAGTCCTGGCCTTCTTGCCTTAACTATTGACCTGGCCTGCTAATTTGTCTTTCTGCTACCAACCTCTCTTTTGTCTCATCCATTCTTTATTGCTATCAAAATAATATATTTCTAATTATGCAAACAAACACCTTGCTCTCATGCTCAAAAGTCAATGATTCACTAGTGATCTTTGGAATAAAATGCAAACTCCTCAGTTTGTTATTGAAAGTCTTCCACAATCTAACTGCAACCTATCTTTCTTGTTTTATTTCACCACCTTATTCCTCTTTATGTCCTCTGCATTCCAACCATACAGTATCAGAAGTTGCTACAAAACCTGACATTATATCTCTGGCCTCTGTTCATGAGTCATTTTCTAGCCCGGCATTATACTCCCTCCACACTTCTATTATTCAGTATGCTTATCTACTTCCAAGATTCACCTTAGGTGTTATGTTATCTATGACAACTTCCATTATTGCTTCTGGTTTTTCATGTGTTCTCCCTCCTCAAATTATTTTGTGTTACTCTTATCTCAGCACATGGCATGTTTCTCCTAACAGAAAGTAAGCTTTTGTGGGGAAGAAAGTGACTTTTTCTTATCTTTGTATCTCCAGTGGCCAGTGTAATGCCTTGCAGAAAGAAGTGAATAAAAGTCTGTCAAAATTAATTGAAGAAATCTTCATAAGGACTTTTGCTAGAAGCAAAGACTCGCAAGGACTCAGATAAGCAATAAACACAAGATAGATAAATAGGAATGATCACAGGGAGTTCGCATCTATGAACACGTCGATGCTTTAAAATCCAATTAAAGGATTATAATTCTAAATTTGGAAGACACTTCAAAATGTCATCTAGTCCAACATCCTCATTATACAGATGAGAAAACTGAGGCCCTAGGAGATAGAGTGAATGTCCCATATGAGTTAAGAACAATGGCTCATAAGCGATTAAGAAAAAAAGATTGCTTCACATTAAGTTCCTTGACAGCCTAATAAAGAAAGAATTAATCTGGATTTGGATGTTTATCTCTCAATGTAAAAGCAGTCTATCAATACTCTATTCATCAAATTCTGTCCAACAGCTACACTTCATTTTATGACCTTCTCAAATTTTAAATTCCAACATAGGGCCTTTGTTGATGATGCTATATATTCAAGAGGCAGCAGGATTTGAAAGAAGAGGTAGATCCTTCAGCTAGTGCTTAAGAAGGCACAGGCACAAAGCTGTACAAGAGCCCACAATCAATGCCACTCCTATTACTAATACTATGCAACTCCTGTCTGTCCCTTCTATATCAACTCCTCTTTCGGCTTCAAAAGGAAAACCTCCAGAAAATCTGCTTTATGACAACTTTTCAAGAACTCACCCCGAAAAAAAAATGGAGAATGTCTCTATGCATATTTCCATACATGTATAACTGCCTAAAACTGTTCACTTTAAAGGTACATCCATGAACAGTATTCATAATCAGTAGAATCATGGAGTTTCTGAGTTAAAAAACACTTCAGAGGTCATCCAATCCTATCCATATTTCAACAGGAATGTTCTTGAAAATATCCCTGATATTAAAGGTCATTATGTATGATAGTCATAGTTACTTGAGAACCCATACATTTATATTTTCCTTTGAATTTTTTTTTAATTTGACAAATATTAACATGAATATTTCAATATTCAAAAAAGAAGATATATATGTAATCATGAATTTTTTATGAACACTTTTTAATCAGCATATATATTGAATTTAATACAGTAGTACCAACTGCCTTGCTTGCCAGTATTCCCTACTGAACTCTTTTTTTAAAAAATTGTTTTGTATATTTCTTTTATTTCTTTAATTCTCTTTTCTTTCTTCTCTGAAAAAAAAATGTATTTTCACCCACAACAAGTTAAATACGTTTAAGAAAATAAATTCAAATATTGGTCAGGTTTGAAAATGTCTTTCTCATTCTGAAAATCTAATCCATCACTTCTCTCAAGAGGTAGGAATCATGTGTCATAATAGGTATTCTGGAGTCATGTTAGAACAGCCTCTTCACTTCACCCTACATCAATTCATACACGTCTGCTCATATTTTCCATACATTCATATGTCATTATCTGTTTAGCCAGTCTCCTAATCATCCTGGTCACATCCTCCCTCTCCCTCCCTTCCTCTCTCCCTCCCTCCCTCCCCCCCTCTCTATTTCTCTCTCTCTCTCTCTCTCTCTCTCTCTCTCTCGAGAGAGAGAGAGAGAGAGAGAGAGAGAGAGAGAGAGAGAGAGAGAGCTTATCTATGTCCTTGCTAAAATGTGGTCCTTCTGACTAATTAGGGCAGAATACAATGGGATTATCACCTCTTTAAACTGCTACAGGACAGGTAGTATAGAATGAGCCATGTATTTCAAAAAAGATTTTGTTTTACATTCTTATACAATCTTTAGCTTCATTTCTATGAACTGTTTATAAAAGTATTCTCCATAAACTACAAAAGGCTCTCCTTTTAAAAAATTAAACTTGAATGAATATAGATTGTCTTATTTTTTAAAAAGTTTGAAGAGACTACATATTTTCCATTCTACTCATCATACATAGACATATCTGTATATATATATGTACATATATATACACACATAACCTTCTCTTTTATATATGTATATATTTATATATATTTATAAGATGGAAAGAAAGAAGGAAAGAAGGAGGGATAGAGAGAAAGAGGGAGGGAAGGAGGAAAGAAGGAAGGAATGAAGGAAGGAAGGAACAAAGGAAAGATGGAAGGGTGGGAGAGAAGGAGGGAGGAAGGAAAATTTTAAAATTTCAACAAATTAAAAATAAAATTACCAATAGGAATAATCATGCAAGAGGTCAGCAGTGATAAATACCACCTGGGAAGTTCTAAAGGATTTTTTTTCACTCCACAAATGCAACAATGCTCATTTTACATATGAGATAATTTATATATCACAATTGGGCATTTCTTCATTAAAGTCACTTATTAAGTATAGTATGACAGCAGTATTACCTGAGAGTATAGTTCAACTGAAATCCCATTTAGTTTTTCTTAAGTTTTCTATTTCTAAGGAAATAAATCCCTTCAGTATGAATAAATTAGGCATTTAGGACACACCACCTCAGGATTAATTAATGACTCTTTGGGACTAGGCAACACAAGAATGGAGAATGTCTTCAAAAATACAATGTTAAGATATATATGTGTTACCCAAGAGAACATAAAAAATTCTAGAATGCTTCTCTAGTATTCTTTTTTTTTTTAAATTAAGCTTTTTATTTTCAAAATATACGCATGGATAATTTGACAACACTGATCCTTGCATAGCCTTGTGTTTCAGATTTTCTCCTCCTTTTCCCCGCCCCTCCCCTCAATGGCAAGCAATCCAATATATGTTAAACATGTTAAAATATATGTTAAATCCAATATGCATAAACATATTTATACAATTCTCTTGCTGCACAAGAAAAATCAGATCAAAAAAAGCAAGTAAATGAGTAAGAAAACAAAATACAAGTGAACAACAACAAAAATTCTGAGAATGTTATGTTATGATCCACATTCAGTTCCCATAATCCTCTCTCTGGGTGTAGGTGGCTCTCTTCATCCCAAGGTCAATGGAACTGGCATCAATTATCTCCTTGTTGGAAAGAGTCACTTTTATCAGAATTGATTGTCGTATAATATTCATGTTGCCATGTACAATGATCTCCTGGTTCTGCTCGTTTCACTTAGCATCAATTCATGTAAGTCTTCAGACCTCTCTAAAATCATCCTCCTGATCATTTCTTATAGAACAATAACATTCCATAACATTCATATACCACAATTTATTCAGCCATTCTCCAACTGATGCATATCCACTCAGTTTCCAGTTTCTTGCCACTACAAAAAGGGCCACCACAAATATTTTTGCACATGTGGGTCCCTTGCCCTCCTTTAAGATCTCTTTGGGATATAGGCCCAATAGAAACATTGCTGGATCAAAGGGCATGCACAGTTTGATAACTTTTTAAACATACTTCCAAATTGCTCTCTAGAACAGTTAGATCCATTCACAGTTCTACCAACAATACATTAATGTCCCAGTTTTCTCACATCCCCTCCAACATTTGTCATCTTTTCCTGTCATTTTAGCCAATCTGAGAGGTATGTAGTGGTATCTCAGTTGTCTTAACTTGCATTTCTCTGATCAATAGTGATTCAGAGCACCTTCTCATATGATTAGAAATAGTTTTAATTTTTTCATCTAAAAATTGTCTGTTCATATTCTTTGACTATTTATCAGTTGGAGAATGGCTTGAATTCTTATAAATGAGTCAATTCTCTATATATTTTAGAAATGAGGCCTTTATCAGAACCCTTAAATGTAAAAATGATTTCCCAATTTATTGCTTCCCTTATGATCCTATCTGATTAGTTTTGTTTGTACAAAACCTTTTTAACCTAATATAATCAAAATTATCTATCTGGTATTCAATTATGAGTTCCACTTCTTTGGACACAAATTCCTTCCTTCTCCACAGATCTGAGAGGTATCCTATGTTCTTATTTCCTTACAATATCTTTATGTCTAAATTATGAACCCATTTAGATCTTATCTTGATATGTGGTGTTAGGTGTGGGTCAAACCCTAATTTCTGCCATACTAGTTTCCAATTTTCCCAGCAGTTTTTGTCAAATAGTGAGTTCTCATCCCAAAAGTGGGGGTCTTTGGGTTTGTCAAACATTAGATTGCTATAGTTATTGACTATTTTGACCTGTGATCTTAATCTATTCCACTGATCAACTATTCTATTTCTTGGTCAATACCAAATGGTTTTGATGACCACTGCTTTGTAATATATTTTTACTTCTGGCATAGCTAGGCCACCTTCATTAGCATTTTTTTTCATTAATTCCCTTGGCTTCTCTAGCATTCTATCCTTATAGACTTCTGAATTATGTACTTCAACTGTTAACTTAAATCTTAAGGTATGAGATAAAATGTCAAATAGATAATAAGCATTCAATAAATGTGCTGTAATTATGTGGATTTGATGGGAACAGAAGTGAACACAAAATAGCATAAAGTTTCAGTAAGTGGCAGGAATCAAAGAATTGAAAATTATGAGTAGCTAAAAACAGAACAGACTTCCCCTACCTTATTGCACTCCCATTTCTGAGAAAATGACAGAAGTATTTGGAAAATTTGATGCAAGAAAATAGTACCTAGTTTATAATTCTGCCTGTCAATGGCTCTGTATTCTAGATGATGGCTCTTACTACAACAGTGACATCAGACCCAAAGTAGGACCCTTGTGAGTCCAAAAGGAATGGGCTACTAAAACATCTGTATTCACTGGTAGGAGGAAAAATGAACATAGGTTCCCCACATTCTGGGAATGAAGAGCTTCACTAAGGTCTTATCCCTAGTATGTCCTCACCTAATCAACTAATCCATCTATCAAAGTGTAAATGTATGTGTAATGACACTGTAGGAAACTGGAAATGAGAAGACAGTAAGAAATCCCCACTGAAATGTAAGCTCCCTTCTGGCAAGGTATTTCATTGTTATTTTTTGTATCCTCTACTCTAGCCCAGTATTTTGTTTTTGTCCATAACAGAAAATTAATATATGTTTATTGAATTGAAATGAATGAAGCACTGTTCATTAACATGAATTATAGGCTGCTGGTCAACACATCCAGAAGTCAGTTTCTATGAAACATACAGCACCCTTAAAAATAAATTACAAAACTTAAAACTGTAATAAAGGCTGCAAGAGTTGCAAGATTGGATTTTGTAATTTAGTGCAAAACTCATTATACTCTGAATGGCTCAGAGTGAATAGCAATTGTTTCTATTTTGGCAAGATTGATTTTTTGACTAGGTAAAATAGGACATTCTGTGTTTCAATTGTTTCCTACCCTTAAACCTGAATGGGCACTGCTTCAGTCAAACTGAGACCTGTTAAAAGACCTCATCTTAAAAAGGCTAAGGTTTCTCACTGCATCCAGGGCCATCTCCATTCAATATATGGCCACTGGACCCAGATTGATTCAGAGGAGAAAGTGAGGCTGGTGAATTTAAATAGCTCTCCATCACAGAAATCCAATTTACTTTCATGCTCTGGCTTCACCTCCCTGATTTTATGGTCTTCTTTAAGAACAAAGGACAAACAACAATCCATAACTATTTAGCAAAGTGCTAAGCAGTAATGATCCAAATGTCCTATCTGCTGTCCATTCTAAAGAGGAAATAATGATAACTATAACTTCAGTTCAATTCAATTCAACAATCATTTATTAAATGGATATTACTTGTCAAACACTTTGCTAGACAATGGGGAATGAAAGAAAAAAAATTGAAACAGTATTTGTCTTCAAGATTGTCTTAATTCTAATAGGGAAAAAAGCATTATGCAGGCAAGTAATACAAAATATAATCAAAATATTGAAAAGGAAAAGGTTAGAAACAGGGTGAATCAATAAAGGCCTCATGAAAGAGGTAGAAATTGAAGTTAGTCTTAAGGGAACCTATGGCTTAATTCTTTTGAGGCAGAGGTGAAAGGAAGTAAATTCAAGGCATATATATATATATATATATATATATATATATATAGTACTTCCCCTACCAGGATGCGATGGTCACAGATAGCAGTAGTTACAGAAGAAGAAGCCCCTCTAAAATCTTGTTCAGACTACCTGAAGGGGGTAGGGGTACAGTCGCTTTGGTTGAACTCAAAGGAAGAGTGTTTAACTACTTTTAACAACTCTTCAGCTGCTCTTATTGCATTTGAGATGCATCACAAAAACAAAAACTGTGCTCTGTCATGTAGATAAAGTGACCTCTCCCTCTTGGAAATGACACAAGAAAACTATTTATATGTTTACTTGTTCCCCCTCCTTCTCCTTTTGAAAGAAGATGCATTCTTCAAAAGAGAAAATCCAAAAGAGAAGAAATTATATAAATAACTTCATTTTTATAATAATGACTGAGACCATTATCTACATTATTTATAAAGGGTCATTCAATAAATTAACAACTTCAGAAAAGAAAAAAGGACAAATTTCTAGGTTTAAAAAAATTACACTTGATCTTTGTTAAGAGTTTTATAAATGATTTTTTAAAATAGGTTTTTAGAATTTTTCAATATATAACTCATAAACACATAAACTGCTACAACAAACTCACTGAATGACTTGAGCTATAAATGAATGGATTTCACTGCTGGCTTTTTGTTTATGTAAGAGATAGTGGTACAATCCTGGAGCTATAAAGCTGGCCATACATATGGTAACACGGAAGGAAGAACTCAAGCAAGGCTTTCTACTGTGTCAAAGTCTGTGGGAGGACTTCTCAAATATCAGCTGCTCATAAAGGGTATGAACGTCAATTGTTCATTTCACAAAGGCAAAATAGTGAAAATTTATTCAACCAATCCAATTCTAGACAAAAAGTGATTAGTGAGCATTGATTACAAATATGTCATTGTGATAGGCAAAAGGATTACAAAGACAAATGGGAAAATGGTTCCTATCCTCAAGGAGCTTATAATTCTAATGTGGGTAAGTAACACAGAATCATAATGGGATCTGAAAGAGACCTCACAAGGTACTAGTCCATTTTACAAAGAAAGTAACTGAGTTCCAATGAGTTTGACTTTCTCCAGGTCATGTTAGAAATAAAACTTGAAACTAGCCCCTCTGATTTCAAAGGCAATGCTCTTTCCACTGTACTATACTATTTCTATGTAAACATATAAGTAGACATGTTTACTTGAAAAGAAAAGAGAGATCACTATTGAATTAAGAAAGATTTCAAAACTGAGTTTTATAGGAAGTATATAGATAGATAGATAGATAGATAGATAGATAGATAGATAGATAGATAGATAGACAGATAGATAGATAGATAGAGAGAGAGAGAGAGATAGATAGGAATATATATATCATATATATATATGAGGCAAAGGAGAAGAAATAGGTTATATTCTATTCTAAGGTACAGCAAGATTCTGAGATAATACAGAGATGAACTAAATATTGCCTCTGATCTCAGGGAGCATTCAAGAGAAAACAAAAGAAGATAACTGTGATGAATGACTCAATGGTAAGAACAATATCCTATCACCTCATTTCCATGCATGTTAGGCTATTTATTTTGTTTTTTCATTTTTTCCAGGCTTTTTTATTTTAATGGTATTTTTTTCCAGTTTACAAGATGGTTTTCAACATTCTTTTTTGTAAGAATTTGAGTTCAAATTTTTTTCTTCCTCCCCTTTCCTTCCCTCTCCCTAAGATAGCATGAAAACTGATATAGGTTATACACATGCAATCACTTTTTAACTTTTATATTTCATGTTGGGAAAGAAAAATCAGAACAAAAAGGAAAAACAGGAAGAAAACAAAAACAAAAACAACAATAACAAATGGTGAAAATACTATGCACATTCAGTCTCCATAGTTCTCTCTCTGAATGTGGATGCCATTTTCCATCCCAAATCTATTGAAATTGTCTTGGATCACTGAATTGCTGAAAAAAGATAAGTCTATCATAGTTGATCACTATATAATCTTGCACAGTGTTCTGGTTCTGTTCACTTCACTCAATATCAGCTCATGTAAGTCTAAGTCTTTCCAATCTTGTCTGAAATCAACCTGCTCATCATTTCTTATAGAACAAAAATATTATATTACATTCATATATACAGCCATTTGCCAATTAATGGTCATCCATTCAATTTCCAAATTCTTGCCACTCCAAAAAGAACTGCTACAAACATTTTAGGCCAGTTTTCTTTTTAAAGTTATGAAAACCACATTTGAGACTGAAATGGTGTATGAGATTAAAGGCTCAGGATGTTGATATCAGTTCCCCATTACCTAATACAAACCAGAGAAAATGACCTACATATATTCTTTAATGCCTAGCTGTTAAACCATCATGGGAAACTTAGATGCTGGAGATCTACTCAAATTAATCAACTCATATATATATACATTGAGTAGGGCAAGGGTGGAGAATGCCTACAGGCTGCTTAAGGCCCACAAAATCATTTGTTAAGGCAACAGCAGGTAATGATGAGCTAAAAGCTAGGTACAATCTACCATTGCTTGAGTTCTATAAATTAATAATTTTGTATGGCCTGTGAATGATGTTATAAATATCCAAAAGACCCTTGTCAAAAAAAAGGCTCCCCATCCTACAATAGGTCATAGAAATCAATGTTATTCAACAGGGAAATAGAAGGGGAAAAGGATTAAGAGAAGGGGGAGAAGTAATTTTTAAAAAGAGGGTAGATTACAGGAGGCAGTGTCACAAGCAAAACAAACTTTTGAGGAGAGACTGGATAAAAAGAGACAAACAGAAAAAAACAGATGAAGTAAATACAAAATTAGTAATCACAACTGTGAATGTGAATGGGATAAGCTCACCCATGAAAAGGAAGCAGATAGCAGAATTATTAGAAACTAGAATCCTACAACCTGGGATTTATAAGACTTGAAACAGAATTAAACATACTTGAAACAGAAAGATACAAATAGAATTATTTGTAGAGGCTGGGGAAAAATCCAACTTGCTTTTTTAAAAAAGGTTAAAAAAAAAAAAGGAGGTGGAGCCAAGATGGCAGAGTAAAGGCAGGAATTCACCCAACCTCTCTCCCAAATTACTCCAAATTGCTTTAGATAATTACTCGAAACATTTTAGAGTATCAGAACACCCAAAAAGATGGAATAGAACATTTTCCAAGTGAAAGCAGCTTTAAAAAGTTACCAGAAAAGGTCTATGATACTGGAGCGGGAGTCCAACATGCAGCCCCTGGGACCCAGTCCCAGTTCCTGCCCCAGCCTGACTTCTGAATCAGCAGCAGTATTGATGGCTTCCAGACCTCTCAACCCAGAAACTCCAAATAGGACATGGAAGGTCAGCAGAAAAGATCTATGGAACCAGAGTGGGAGTCCAGTGAACAATCCCAGCACAAGCCATGCCAGTGCAGCTCTGGCCCTGGCCCCAGACCAGACCCCAGCCCCAGGTCAGACCCAACATCAGTGAGGTGGGACCTCTGAATCGCAGCTGTCCTGGAGGCTTTCAGAACTCTCATCCCAGGAACAACAGAGAAGACTTGGAAGGTCAGTGAAGAGGATCTATGGTAATGGAGTATGCAGTCCCAGCATAGGCCATGCCAGCAAAGCCCTGGTGCCAACTCCAGTGGGCCTAGAGCCAGCAAAGCAGGACTCTTGCTTTAGCACATTAGATTTTACAGCTACAGTGGGGTGGGAACACAGCTAATAGCTCCAGAGCAGAAAAGAGGCTTGTGGCCAGGTTCCTCTAAGGATCTCTGAAAACAGTTGCACAAAAACCCTTAAGTTTGGAACAGTACACTCTCCAGCCTGGAAACAGAGCCCTATTTTAACAAAAGAGTCAAGAGTCAAATAATAGCCTAGGAAAATGAGCAACAACAAAGTTTCTAACTTTTGAAAAGTTATTATGGTGACAAGGAAGACCAAAACACACACTCAGAAGATAACAAATTCAATGCTGCTATCTCCAAAGCCTCCATGAAAAATAAGAATTGGGATTAGGCCACAGAACAACTCAAAAGAGAGTTTTAAAATCAAGGAAGAGAGATGGAAGAAGAATTAGGAAAAGAATTGAGAGTGGTTCAAAGGAAATACAAAAAACTAATAAGGAGAAAAATGCCTTAAAAAAGCAGAATTGGTCACTTGGGAAAGGAAGTACAAATGGTCATTGAAGAAAATAATTCCTTAAAAATAGAATTGGGCAAATGGAAGCCAATGATTTTATATGAGAAATCAAGATACAATAAAGAAAAACAAAAAATAGGAAAAAATGGGGGGGGGAAGTAATATATCTCATTGGAAAAAAAAATAGCTGCCCTGGAAAATAGATCCAGGAAAATTATTGGTCTACTTGATAGTAATGATCAAAAAAAAAGGGACCTGGACATTATTTTTCAAGAAATTATCAAGGAAAAGTTCTGATTATTCTACAACCAAAGAGTAAAATTGGTAGAGATATAAGTTGCAGAATAGTTGGATCAGTTCACAATTTCACCAACAATGTATTAGTGTCCCAGTTTTCCCACATCCCCTCCAACATTCATCATTATCTTTTCCTGTCACTTAGCCAATCTGAGAAGTGTGTAGTGGTAGCTCAGAGCTGTCTTAATTTACACTTCTCTAATCAATAGTGATTTAGGGCACCTTTTCATATAACTAGAAATGGTTTCAATATTTTCATCTGAAAACTGTTCATATCCTTTGACCATTTATCATTTGAAGAATGGCTTGAATTCTTAAAAATTTAAATCAATTCTTTATATTATATATATGAAGTTCATTTTTGGAACAAAAAGGACTTTTTGATTCTGAATAAGGAGGTGACATGGTAGAAGCAGTGACTTTAAAAATTAATATGCATGAAAATCCTTTGGTACTAAGAAATAGAGTAGTTCATCAATAGGTTCACAGGACAAAATATATAGGACTATAGTAATCTAGTGTTTGAAAAACCCAAAGACTCCCAGTATTTGGGATAAGAACTCACTATTTGACAAAAATTGCTGGGAAAATTGGAAACTAGTATGGCAGAACCTAGGCACTGACCCCACACCTAATACTGTATACCAAGATAAGGTCGAAATGGATTCATGATTTAGACATAAAAAGTGATATTATAAGCAAATTAGAAGAATATAGGATAGTTTACCTCTTAGATATGTGGAGGAGGAAGGAATTTGTGACCAAAGAAGAACTGGAAATCATTTCTGAACACAAAATAGATCATTTTGACTTTATTAAATAAAAAAGGTTTTGTGCAAACAAAGCTAATGCAGACAAGATTAGAAGGGAAGCAATAAGCTGGGAAAACATTTTTACATTCAAGGATTCTGATAAAAGCCTCATTTCTAAAATATATAGAGAATTGACTCAATTTTATAAGAATTCAAACCACAATTTTTAGATGAAGAAATTGACACAATTTCTAGTCATATGAAAAGGTGCTCTAAATCACTATTGATCAGAGAAATGAAAATTAAGACAACCCTGAGGTACCACTACAGATTGGCTAAGATGGAAAAGATAATGATGAATGTTGGAGGAGATGTGGGAAAACTGGGACACTAATACATTGCTGGTGGAATTGTGAATGGATCCAACCATTCTCGAGAACAATTTGTAACTACACTCAAAGGATTATCAAATTGTGCATCCCCTATCCTTTGATCCAGCATTGTTTCTACTGCGTTTATATCCCAAAGAGATCTTAAAGGATGGAAAGGGACTCACACATGCAAAAAAATGTTAGTGGTAGCCCTTTTTTGTAGTGGCAAGAAACTAGAAACTGAGTGGATGCCTTCAGTTGGAGAATGACTGAATAAGTTATGGTATATGAATGATATGGAATATTATTGTTCTATACACATCGGCGGAATGATTTCAGAGAGGCCTGGAGAGACTTGTATGAACTGATGCTAAGTGAAATGAACCAGGAGATCATTGTACATGGCAACAAGAAGATTATATGATGATCAATTCTGATGGACATGGCTCTCTTCAACAATGGGATGATTCAGACCAGTTCCAATGATCTTGTGATAAGAGATGCCTATACCCAGAGAAAGGACTGTGGGAACTGAATGTGGATCACAACATAGCATTTTCACTCTTTTTTTGTTATGGCTTGTTTGAGTTTTATTTTCTTTCTCATTTTTTTCCTGTTTGATTTGATTTTTCTTGTGCAACAAGACAACTGTATAAATATGTATGCCTATATTGGATTTAACATATTTTTTACCATGTTTAACATATATTAGATTACTTGCCATCTAGGGAAGGGAGTGGGGGGAAGGAGGGGAAAATTTGGAAAACAAGGTTTTGCAAGTGTCAATGTTGAAAAATTATCTTTGCATTATGTTTTGAAAATAAAAAACTTCAAAAAAAAAGAAAAATTAATATGCATACAATGTATAGATGAACATGAAGAAAGACTGAACATATTCTGAACTTGATGTCACAAAAGTCTGAAATACTTTAATGGTAAAAGGAATGGAAAGGATAGGATAGCTAAGTGGATGATATAGACATTGTGAAGGAAAAAGCAATAGAATTTGATCACTATTTGAATGTGGAGACAGAAACAAGGAAATAAAAATCATTTTGAAGTTTTTGAAGATGGTTGATTTGAGAAAGAACTAGGATAGGAATAATTACTGAATATGCAGGGACTAGAAGGAATAATTGAGGGAACAATAGTATAGAGAGTAGGGGGTTAGTTTTGGAAGTAAAGAGATGCATCTTCCTTTGAAACAAGGAGAAAGGAAGACAGAGTGGATAAAGAAAAACATTAATTGAAGTAGGGAGGAAAGGAGAAAAGTGGATGAGGGAGCTCATAACTAATGACTTCTCTCTTCCAGCTCCCAACTCAACTCCCTCCCCTCACTGTCTGCATATGACCTTAATTCTTACTTAACTGAGAAGACTGAGGCCATTCATCACAAGATCTTCACCTATCTTCTTCCACTTACTTGAATGTTTTAATAGCCTCAGTCTTTTCTTCTTTCCCTTCTCAGAAGTGACTCTCTTCATTGCCAAAACATTCCTCTATCTGTACTCTCAATCCTAATTTCTCCTGCCTCCTTTGGGAACTCCCATGCAAAAATCACTTTCTTTCTTTTCTGTTTTCTTTTTTTATTTATTAAAACTTTTTATTTGCAAAACATATGTAGGGTAATTGTTCAACATTAACCCTTACAAATCCCTCTGCCACAAATCTTTTCCCCCCCTACTCCCCACCCCTCCCCTAGATGGCAGGATATCCACCACATGTTAATTATGTTAAAATACTTGACAAATCGAACACATGTATACATATCTCCACACCTATCATTTTTGTGCAAGAAAAATCGTATCTACAAGAAAGAAAAATCAGAGAAAGGAAACACAATGCAAGCAAACATCAATAGATAGCATGAAAATGCCATGTTGTGGTCCACACCTCACATCCCTCTCTTTTCTGTTTTCAATGTCACCAATTCTATTTGAACATTCTCTTAAGTCTAAAAATATGTGTAAGCATCTCTTTAGCCTCAGAGTGGCGGGCAATCTTTCCTTGATTCTATTAGTCTTTGTGATCTTTCTCCTTTTTACTGCTCAATTTCCAGACAAATGTAAATTTCCAGTCTTTATGTAAAACGCCTCACCAATTTTCTCCTCAGCTATTTTCAATCTCACTTCCATCTTCACTCCACTTAATCATCCTTTCCTGAGTTTCCTATTACCTTCTTAGTGACTAATTCAATAAGCTTTTTAAAATTCCCTTATTCTCCTTGACCTGTCTTCAGCATCTGGCATTAAGAACTACTTGTTTCTTGGTGCCATCCTGATTCTGATATTTGAAGCACAATTACTTTAGCCTGCTTTTCCAGGCTTATCATTGTCATTCATATAGTCTGTTGTATTTCACAATCAAATTGGACTAAACTCTGTCTTCTTATGTCCTTGTTCATGCTGATATCCTCTTTCCACCCATATTTGGAACAGATTTCCCATTCTCTTCCTTTAAACTTCAGCTCAGGTATTACCTCTTTCATTACACCTTCCTTGAGCACACCTTGTTCCCAACTGGTGGGCCCATCTCATTGCCACTTTTAGAGGAACTAATAAAAGGAACTTTACTATGTTCTGTGCTTACATTGTGAGTTCCTAAGAACTACTAGGCAACAGGATGCATCTGTTCTTATACCTGTTTTTATGCAAATATACATAAATAAGGTGCATAGGACATAAAAAATGATAGCCACAGGATGGCACAGGGTTTGCCTAGGGGACTTCGCCAATCTAATTATCAAATACCCATACAAAGATCACCATAGTCATGCAGACTTATTCCATCTATTTTCCCAGGAACTCTCCCCCAAAGAAATAACTGAATGAGGTACATGAAAAAAAAAAGGAGGCCAAAGTTAGAAAGACTATTATGGGAGAATTATATTGTGAATGTAAGACAAGGATTGTAATGGAATACCTAGAAGCTGTGCATCACAGGAATAGATCCAGGGTCACAAAAGTTAAAATTTCATAAAACTTCATGGGCAAGACCACACCTCTATGCATCCTCCTTCTGGCTTTGCCAGGCTAGCGTGAGCAAAAAGACTTACTGATAAGCAAAATTAAATGTTTAGAAATGATTCTTTGCCTGAGTCCACAAATTTCCTTGGAGTTGATGAATAGTTTTAAGGGGTTTATGTCTTTGGATGAAATAAGCTTCACTAGGCTGTTTTAGGGGCTCAGAACACAAAAGAGATAAAGAACTCTGCTCTGAAGGATGTAATTAAAGAAGACTCAACAGCAACATGTGTTAGAGAGCTTAACAGTCATCTTCATAAATTATTCAATATTTGCTGGGCTGAGAATGGGAAGAAGTGGTCACAGAGAAGTGTTAATGATACAAAAAAAGAAGGAAAACTTCAAAATATTTTTAAAGAATATAAAGAAAGAAATTTAAGCCAACTAAATCCTTAAGATGAAGAGAAAAAAAGCTAAGAATGAAGTTATTTTTATTGTGAAAAGTAAATTTTAGAGTAAGAAAAAGTTACATATGCCAAGATAGATTGGTTGGACAACAATATATCAAATATATGTTTTCTAGTGAAAACATTTTGGTTGCATTTATATACCTTATAACTTTATAATTATAAATGAGAAATTAAATTTTCATAAAAAATACAAATAATTATAAAAAGTAGAAAGATACTTCTAGTTTATGATGACAGAGTAAGATCTGGGTGTGTAAATTTTGATTGATTGCACTATGGTAACAAGAATGGAGGCCTAAGAAATGAGTTTGGTGGAGGAAAAAAAAATCTTGTACTACTTTTAGGCCCTTAAGAGATCTCAGGCAAAAAGACCCTGAAGTTCTGATACTGCACCCAGCCAAGTAAAAGTAAGAGCAGTAGCAGAGCTCCTTTCTCATAATAATTTTAAAATACTGTATAGTTTCTAAAAAATGGTGCCAATACCAGAAGCCTTTCACATTATTAACTTAAACTGTTAGTGATTTGCTTCTAAATGTAAATCTCAGCCCTTAAAAATGACTAACAAAAATGGAAGGTCAAAAGATTTTGCCTTCATGCAAATAAAAGCATGCCCATCATTTGAACTTTTAAAAGACCAAAATGTTTTGTTCATTAACTTTTAAGCTTCCTGTTATAACTGCTGTAACAATATATGTAATAATAAGATCATTTTCTTACATAAAAATGCTAAATATGGAACTTTTCAAAAAAGTTTTCCAACCTAGAAAAATGTGTCTTAAGCCATTTAATTAGGAGTTTTCACTAAGTTTGTGGCATTATAAGTTCAATAGGGAATGTCTTAAACCAGGTCGAATTTAAGACAGTAAGTTTTTTCACATATTGTTGCATTATTATTATTTAATTGCAAATGGGAAAGGGGAAAAACTTCTTTAAGATGAGATACAAAGAAAAACAAAACTAACCTATTTTTAATATGCTAAATGAAGCAAACACTGTCAGTGCCAAAATCTGGGTATAGTTTATGCCTGGCCTGAAAAATACCAAATGCAACTGTTGGTGCCTCTTGTAATTTTAGCCCCTTTGTTCGCATTTTCAGCATTTACAAACACTTGTCAACAACCTCTAAACTAATTCACAAAGGAAAGGGCCCACTAAAGCATCTCTGTTTAGTGTTTCAGCACATGCCGCCAAGAACTGTAACTAGCATATGTAATCCTTTTCTTCGTGGCCAAATAGTTCTTGGAGACTCAGAGCCAGTGGAAATAAATCAGATTCTTTGGCAATGTTGACAATTATTTTTAAAGCAATGTGGAACGAAATGCATGTTTTAAGTGGCAAAAAAAAGTGTCGTCAGTAAGTTAGAAATAAGCATCCATAATGTCTCATTATACCAGGACGAGACATCGTCTGCCACATTCAATATTTGCCCTTTCAAAAATCACCTCAGAGAATGCCCGAAAGTAACCCTTTCGTGGATATTTGCCATATTTGCAGTAGGCATTCTGAACAATTTCAATTATTTTTGTCTGATAAAGAGGTCACTTTGATGGGCCACATGTACTTTGAATTTGCATTTCTGGACCATAAAGTGAAAAGATAATAGCTGACTCACTATAAAGATAGGTCATGTTTCCTTTCATTCTTAGCACATCTCTTACATAATCAAAATGGAGTTTCAACAGAATGGTCCATTTCTACTAGTACAGGATACCTTGAAAGAATGGAGGAAAACTCTGAAGTTGACAAAGAGGCAACCAGCTGTCTAGAACAGAAAGAGTGGTCATGGCTTAAATCAGCTATGTAAAACCATCAGTCAATAATAGGATATTATATCTAGAGTGGAAAGGGACCTTAGTAATAACCAAGTCCAACCTCCTCATTTTATAGATGAGGAAACTAGGTCCAAGATGGTAAAATGACTAAATGTCAGGGGTGAGATTTGGACCTTAGGGACACTGACTTTAATGAATACTCTTTCTACTATATTATGTAAGAAACCTTAGCTAGTGGGACAAGAGAAGGAGGTGACAGAAGAGGAGGATATGGAAGAAGAGGAAGAAGAAAGAATAGGAGGAGGAAGAAGAGGAGGAGGAAAGAGGGGAAGAAGAAGAAGCAGGAGGAAGAGGAGGAGGAGGAGGAAGAGGAGGAGGAGAAAAGGAAGAAAAGGAGAAGGAGGAAGAAGAGGAAGAAAAGGAGGAAAAGGGAGGAGGAGAAGGAGGAAGAGGAGAAGAAGATGATGATAATGAAGATGGTGATTTCAGAATCAAAGACTTGGAACGGTTTTCTAAACCATCCAGTTCAATCTCCTTACTCCACATGAGAGGAGATTCAGTGGGACAGAAGGCACATGGCCTGCCCACAATCAAACAGAAGATGTGTTCTTACCACAGGTCCTCAGAGTTTCAATCAAGAGCTCCTTCCACTGGGTAGCACAAATTTTATTATTGTCATTTTACAAATAAGAAATCTAAATATTAGAGAAGTTAAACCCATTGTTCCCGGGGTTAAAGAGCATCAGATTCAAGATTCAAACATGAGTCTTTTGACTCCAGGGTGTATTATCTTTCCACAACATCTCATTTCTTCTTATTTTCATGAAGGTGGAGCCATATACCAGGGAAAAGATAAAGTAACAGTAGCTAGTATTTACATAGAGCTTTCTAGCTTGCAAAATACTTTAAATATATATCTCATTTTATCCTTACAACAATGTTCAGTGGTAGGTGATATTATTATCCACATTTTACAGATGAGGAAACTGAGGCAAATAGAGGTTAAGTGATTCACACAGTTATTCATCTAATAAAGTGTATAAGGCAGCATTTGAACTCAGGCCTTCCTGAATCCAGGTTCAGCACTCTATTTTCTGTCCTATCCAACTGTCTCTTGGATAACTAAAGTTAGACTTCCATAATCCAGGCAGAATCCAAGTTTCTAATGGAAGCAATGCTACAGGTTTGGGAGCAATGAGAAGGTGCAAGGAACAAAAGCATGAAAAGCATCCTTGGAGTGGCTCAACGATCCCATTGAGAAGTTACCTAATTGTACCAGACCAATGGATACAAGTAGCATTAGCTTTGCCATGTAGCATGATTACTTCACATGAAACCTCTCTGCAATAATAACAGAATTCAAGTATTCCAAATTCAACTGATGTCCCCCCATAGAGAAATAATTCTGACATTGTTAGACTCTAAGCTACTTTTCAAGTTACTAGTATGCAGTAATTACTACAAATTCTTGCCATGTTTTATAATAGCTGTCTACATGAAAATTAATTATATAAACAAATTTAAAATGTACTATTTTCCTTGAAATACTTCACATGGGAAAAACAATGAATACTGGAAATTGAATAGATTTTCAACACCTTGTAAGGTTTTAATTTAGATTCACCCACACACAAACAAACAGAAAAATCATGTTTGCCATGTCTCATTGCAATGAAAATACAGTAAATCCGTTTTGAATTTTGTTAAATTTTCTGTTTAAATTTTTAAGAATGCTTTGCAATTCAACTGAGTGCTGTACAATAGTAGTCATTAGGTTTGAAAATGAGAAAATATATCTCCTGTCTTTCCTCCCAGAGGTAAAGATTATGAATAAATAGCACATTGCATACATATATTGTTGAGCTTGTATAATGTGTGGTTTAGCTTTAGCTTTGCTAAACTTTTATGTTCTCTTTTTGTTTTTTTTTTAATTCTTTACTATAGGGGATAGCACTCTAGGTAAAGGAAAGTACATATAGAAAAATGAAAGTAACAATAATAAGACACTAGTAAAAATCAAAATATATAAAATATAAGGTTGGTTTTCAAGCTACCAAAGTACTAAATAAATATGACTTATAAGAATAGAAGGATAGCAGATCCTGTGGAAAGAGAAAGTGAACAGACGGTCAAAAGGATACTTCCTAGGGGGCAACTTCACTTCCTTGTTTGGAAAAACAAGCATTGAGTGTAGTTATTAGTAAACACCAGAGTTAATACTTAAATTCCTTTTGGGAGAGAGGCTTCCTTCTCTTATTACAATGGAAAAGAACTCTTTTTGGATTGTAAAATTCACTTAGCATCAGAAGATGTTACATCTGGAAAGAACCTTTTTTCAATACCTTCATTTTACTAAGGAGAAAACTAAGGTCTGGAAAGATTAAAGGTTGTCCAAGATCATAAAGCAATTACTGAGTGGCAGAGCTTGAACAGGAACCCAGGTGTCAAGACTCTTTGTGTAGTATTCTTTCCACTATGACATATGCTATTCTCCTCATGCTAAATAATTACAATCTCTTTTTGCTGCTACTATAGGATCACACATTTACAGCAGGAAGGAACCTTAGAGATCATTCAATATGACTCCCTCAGTATACAAATAAGAAAACTGAAAAACAGAATTGAAATGGCTTTCCCGGGTCACACAGGTACTGAAGTGAGATTTGAACCCACGTTTCAAGGCCAATACTCTACCCGCTAGTCTAGATGGAAGAAAGAAAGAACAGAACTCATCAGGAAACTGTTTTTTCTAATCTTTCTCATTGTTCAGTTATTTTTCAGGCACAGACAACTCTTTGCGACTCCATTTGGGGTTTTCTTGGCAAAGATACTGGAGTAGTTTGCCACTTTCTTCTCCAGCTCACTTACAGATGAGGAAACTGAGGCAAATAGAGTTAAATGTTTAGGCTAGGGTCACCCAGCTAATAAGTATCTGAAGCCAAATCTGAACTCATGAAGCCTGACTCCAGGAGCAGCACTCTTATCTACTGAACCATCCAGTTGATCCTACCCTACATATAGCAAGTATTTTGTGTCAAAGGAACTAAATGTAACCTGTGTGCTAACTGATATGAACTATTCATCATTCAGTGAATGATTTCTACAACAACCCACCTCTATATTTTGGTAATATCATTACCTAAACTTGGGATGCCCTCTCTCATTCTCTTCTTCGAACTGATGAAATGAGTCCCTCAATTCTGTCTCTTCAATACAAGCTGTCCTGTCTGCCTTAGTTGAAAATAGCTACCTCCTCTGAATTTCCTGAAGACTTGGGTAAAACATCTCCTACACAGTTTTTCACATGCCATTTTTATTATGGCATTTGTCCTTTGGGGTAATGAGTTTGGGGACAGGAATGATTCTTGATCTTTTTACCATCCATAATATTACTTCATCCCTTTGTATTTAGTAGGAATAAAGAATGAACCTGTGATTTCATTAATATAAAGAATTCACAGATGAACAAGTTCCCTCTATTAATGCAGGCTGGTACTATCTTTATGACTGACAATTATAAAGTGTTGCTTAAAGTACTGAGGAACTAAGGGCTACACAGCATCACATATTTATCAGGAGCAAGACTTGAACCCAGGACTTGCTGGCTTCAAGACCGAGCACCTATCCATCATACCATGGTGCCCAATAAGTGTTCTTGACTTGGACAGAGAGGCAGAAGAGTTCACAGAGATACTTGGACTGACTGAGAGAAAGGCAGCTGCTAGAAGGCAGTCCTAGGCAAAAATGAATTTTGATTGCTATTGAGAGTTAACAGCAAACTATCCAGAAGAATTTTTACTACATAATGACATAAAGTCCTAGAAATATCAAGATGTTAGACCCTAAGATGAGGTTTCAAAGTGACTTATAATGACATTTTAATTAAACCTGGCAACAACTTTGGTTAAAATAAGTTTTAGTGGATACCAGTTAGAGATTATCAATTTATGTACCAAATTGTAGGTAGGCATTGAATTAGGTAAAAGCTCGTTCTAATAAATGCTTATCCATTTAAAATACATTGTTATATATTAGTTATTCTAATAAGAATTTTTCTTTATCTTTTAAAAAGCTTTGGAAAAACCCACTAATTATTCTTAGCACTAACTAGATCCTGGCCAAAGCTTGGCTATTCAGACTGTATGGCCATACCCTGGCAGTGTAGCCCTCTAACTACAGGCTAAAGCTTCAAGAGGAAATAAATAATTGAATGCTGAAATTGCCATCCTAAATCTATAAAGTGTTGACAGAAATGCCACAGGACCAGAAGGAAAGCATAATGTGCTCAGCAGGATACAGGAATCCAGAGACTGTAGAATTGGGAAACAAGAAGGTCTAAGAATTCAACACAGAAGACACAAATGGTGAGTATATGGATTATATCTGACACATATATGCTGACTCACTCTATTTTGTTATACTCATACCCCAAGGTTTGGGGTCCCTGTGTTTTATCAGTCTATTAATCAACATTTAGTAAGCACCTACTATATATACCAATATACTAAATGCTGAGGATATCAGGGCAAAAGATGAAAAAACACTTACCCACAAGGAGTTTACACTTTAATGAGAATAGCTATATAGAACAATTTACACAGCATACGTAGAAATTAAGTAAATACATATATTTAGAAATCAGTTAAATATCAAACAATTTAGAAAGGGGGAACTAAGAACATTTAGGTAACATAGAAAAGGCTCCATGCCCAAATGGTACTGAGTTGCATCTTAGAGGAAGACAAGTTCTCTATGAGGCAGAATCAAGAAAGGAGTACATTCCATGCCTGGGCAGAGAAAAAAAAAAGCTTTTTTATTAGAGAATATTTTAATTTATTTTTAAATTTTTTCAATACTATTTTATTTTTCCCAATACATGTAAAGATAGTTTCCAACATACATTTTTATAATACTGTATTCAAAATTTTTCTTCCTTCCTTCTTTACCTCCCTAAGACAGCAAGTAATCTGATACAGGTTAAATATGTTCCATTCTTTTATATATATTTCCATATTTGTCATGGTGTGAAAGGAAAATCAGAACAAAAGGGAAAAACCACAAGAAAGAAAAAGCAAACCAAAAAATGTGAAAATAGTATGCTTTGATCCACATTCAGTCTCCATAGTTCTCTCTCTGGATGCTGAGGTACTTTGCATTACAAGTCTATTGGAATTGCTAAGTCCATCACAGTTGATCTTGTTGTTGGTACATACATACAATGTTCTCTTGATTCTACTCACTTCACTTAACATCAGTTCATGTGATTCTTTCCAGACTTTTCTGAAATATCTTGCTTGTCATTTCTTATAGAACAATAATATCCCATTACATTCATATACCATATCTTACTCAGCCATTCCTCAAATGAGGGGCATGAACTCAATTTCCAGTTCCTTGCCACTACAAAAAGGGCTGCTAAAAACATTTTTGTACACACAAATCTTTTGCTCTTTTACTATCTTTTTGGGATAGAGACCCAGTAGTGGCACTGCTAAATCAAAGGATATACACAGTTTTATAGCCCTTTGGGCATTGTTCCAAATTGTTCTACAGAATGGTTGGATCATTTCACAACTCTACCAACAATGCATTAGTATCTAAGTAGAAAGAAAGCTTTTTGTCTGAATGAAAGAGTTGGGGAGGAGGGAGGAGGAAGGCAAAAAGGAGAGGGATAAATAATGTCCAAAAAGATGGAAAAGTACGTTGGGATTGGGTTTTGTAGGATTTTAAAGATTAGGAGGCTCTTGAACAGGAAATTATATAAAAGTAGTATTTAAGAAAGACTAATTTGATAATGTATTTCAAATTGCTTGCCATCTCAGGGAGGGGGGAAGGGAAGGAAGGAGAGAATTTGGAATTCAGGAAAAAAAATCTTTTTTTGGCATTTGCTGCTTTCTTTTTTTTAATAGCTTTTTATTTTTCCAAATACATGCAAAGATAGTTTTCAACATTTAACTGCAAATGCTTGTATTCCAAATTTTTCTCCCTCCTTCCCCCCAATTCCCTCCCATAGAGAGCAAGCAATCCAATATAGGTTAAACAGGTACAATTCTTCTAAACATATTTCCATATTCATCAGGTGCATGAGAAAAATCAGATCAAAAGATGAAAGAAAAAAGGAGAAAAAAATAAACAACTAAACAACCACAAAAAAGTGAAAATACCATGGTCTGATTCACATTCAGTCTCTATAGTTCTCTTTAGATGGCTCTTTCCTTCACAAGTCTATTGGAATTTCCCTGAATCACCAAAATGTTGAAAAGAGCCAAGCCCATCATAGTTGATCATCACATAATCTTATGTTGCTGTGTACCATGTTCTCTTGGTTCTACTCATTTCACTTAGCATCAGTTCATATAAGTCTTTCCAGCTTTTTCTGAAATCAGCCTGCTTGTTACTTCTAATTTAAAGAACAATAATATTTCATTACATTCAAATACCATAATTTATTCAGCCATTCTCCAACTGATAGGTATCCACTCAGTTTCCAATTTCTTGCCACTACAAAAAGAGCTGCTATAAACATTATTGTACATGTGTGGGTCCTTTCCCTTTTTTTGTGATCTCTATGGGATACAGACCCAGTAGTGATTCTGCTGGATCAAAAGTTATATACAGTTTTATAGCCCTTCAGGCAGAGTTCCAAATCGTTCTCCAGAATGGATCAATTTACAACTCCATCAACAATGTATAAGTGTGGAACTCAAAATTAAAAAAAGAAAAAAAAGAAAAAAATTGTTTTACATGTCAATCACACCTTTTAAACAAATTTGCATTTTATCAATGATAGTATTGGCCTCATTTGGAAATCAATTATGCATGCTGGTGTGAAATGCATTATTTATTCCATCTAAAGAATCTGTTTCCTTATTAATGTATTTGCTTATGCACTTGTTGCAACATGGTGGCTTCCCAAGAGTCTACAACCCCACAAATTGAGAACCACTGTTCAGTAAGCATGGAAAGGAAATGATGAATAGGCAGGACATTTTGAAGGAATAATCAACAAGATCTGGCAATAGTTTATGTATGAGGGTGATGGATAAGAGAAAGCTCAAAAAAGGATTCTGAGGTTTTAAGAATAAGTAACAAAAAAGAATAAATGTCAGTAACCAAAAGTGAGAGGTCAGGGAAATAAGCCGGTTTGTCAGTGTATGTTCATTAATTCAGTTTTGGATGTGTCAAGTTTGAAATGATGGTGGTGGCAGAAGGCCAGACAATGTTTTGGGGAAAGTATTTAAATTAAAACAAGGAATTAAGATAGATCTGTTCCAACATGTCCTTAGTTTCTCCTATATATGGTAATGTGATTGGTTTAATGATTTCTATCTTCCACCCAACAATGGGGAGGGAGGAATATTATAACAAAACTAAAAAAGAAAGATAACATATTCCAATTTTTTGGATTATGCTTGCTAGTTTACCTGAATGCAGGGGGAAGGGAGATAAATAAAACATGGCTCCCCTCTTCCCTATTTCTTGACAGTATGGTTGGATCAATAGAGAGAAAGCAGCAGAATCCAATACCCCTCCTCATCTAGCTGCTGTTAGTAGAGAAATCATCTTCAGTTAGACACAGAATAGATGAGCAGCTTTATAGATAGGGTTTCTGAAATCTTGCTTTTAGTCCTTATTGGCTATGTCCATTGTCCATCTGCTTCCCCCAAAAGAGCTGTTTTCCAAACTTCTGACTGTGGATGAAATTAGCAGCCTCTTTTTCTTTCCAAATGGCCATGAGGGACCAGGAAGAGGCCTAGTTGTACAATTTTTTCTATACTTTTTCCTCTCTGCCCTCTTTCTCTAACCTCTGAGATTATGCATCTGTGTGCTCTCATGTTCAGGCACTTGCTGCTAGGTTAAGCCAGGTACCAATTATAATCTATGATAACCTTATTTATATGAGGATTTAAGATTCTATTCTTTTTTTTTCTCTTCCATCACTATTTTCTTTAATTTGTCAATATCTCGCTTTGATTATGAAATTCTTTTTTTGCTTGTTTTTTTGTTTTTGAATGGTATTTGATTTTTTCCAAATACATGTCTAGATAGTTTTCAAAATTCACTTTTGTAAACTTTTGTCTTCCAAATTTTTCTCCCTCATTCACTCATCTCCCCTCTCCCCAAGACAGCAAGCAATCTGACATAGATGAAATATGTGCAATTTTTTAAAACATAACTTCCATATTTGTTGTGTTGTACAAGAAAAATCAGATCAAGAGGGAAAAGCACAAGTAAACAAACACACAAAAAGGTGAAAATACTTTGCTTTGATTCTCTCTTTGGATGTGGACGGCACTTTCCATCACGAGTCTACTGGAACTGCCTTGAATCACTGCATTGTTGAAAAGAGCCAAGTTCATCATATTTGATCATCATATAATCTTGCTGTTAGTGTGTATAATATTCTCTTGGTTCTGCTCATTTCACTCAGTATCATTTATGTAAATTTAAGATTCTATTCTTGTCAAATAGAAGTCATTACTGATAAATGCCCCTATGTATGTCCCTGAGCTAATTATTCAATGGGTAGTCTGTGTGTTTAGAGATCAAAACAGAGCATTAAAATACAATGTTTTGTAAATCATAAGACAGTGTGCAAGTAGATGTGTATATTCATTACTGAATTCATTATTGAATTTCCCTATGAGATAATATATGCTGATGATTTCATTAAATAATTTTCTAGAGCAAAACCATAAAATTATTTTACTAAGTTCAGCTTTGCTGGCATGTTAAGGTCAAGGCTAGAAGATTTCAAGTGTCCTAGACCCCCAAAGACTGGGAGGTGTAGTGGACTCAAGAACTGGAAGAAAGAGGTTGCTTCTCCCTCCCAAAGGTTATTGGATAGAGGACCTAAAAATAAACAATTTGGTCAAATACAGCTAGACCTGACATCAAGAAGACCTGAATTTGAATCTTGACTCAAAACATTTAATACCTGTATGACCCTAGCAAGTCATTTAAATTATATGGGTACTAGTTTTCTCACCTGTAAATGCATGGAGTAGAGTCAATAGCCTCTGAAGTCCCTTCCAGGTTGAAATCTATGATCCTATGACTTTCTAAGTTCTTTCCACCTCTTCGTTGTGTGATTAATTTAATTACAATAGATCTCCCTGATTCTAGGTCCAGAGATTGATCTACCATGTGATTTAGCTGCCTAAGAGTTGAATGAGCTACATCAGAAAGCAAAGTATGATCCTAGATAAATCCGTCAATCAATAAGCATTTATTAAGTGGTTATTATGTGTCTTACACTGTGATCAGCAATGGAAACTTAACCTGCGTGTCCTGGATTCCTACTCTGTAAAAGGAGGATAATCATATTACCCAAGGTTGTTGTGAAGATAAAATAAAACCAATATTTATAAAGGTCTTTGCAAACCTTAATGTATAAAATAAGTGCTAGCTACTATTATCAAGAACTTTCTTCTTAAGAGGAAGTCCATCAATTAGGAAATGGGGAGGAAATAAAATATTATTTTTTGAAAAAGAAATTTCTTCTTGTATAAACCTGAATAATTCTCTAAAACATAGCTTTTGAATAATTCTTAACACCAACTAAAATATGATGAATCTTAACAAGTGCTAGCTAGCTAACAAGACTAGCTAGCTAGTCAGATGGCAAAGAAGTAGAAAAAAATTTTCATGACCATATTCTTATCCCCCACAAACATACATTCAAGAAAAACATAATTTTCATCTTAATTGGGTTGCTTTGGGACTTAGCACTGTGCATAACATATAGCCAGCACTTAATAAAAACTTGATGTTGACTGATTTGGGGCTAATGATTTGTTCTTTAAAGTGTTCAAATGTAAATTCAATCCCTCACCTACATGACAGCCCTCTAAGTACTTGAAAAGAGCTTATCCCATTCCCTCCTTGGTTTTAGATTCTTAAGACTAAATGTTCCCAACTGGTTCTCATTTGATTATGTTAAGATCAAGATCTAGGTTTATTTCCAAAGATGATTAGGGAAAAAGAAAAGGAATATATATGTTCTAAAATAGTTATAAGAGCTCTCTTTGTTGAAGAAAAAAATGTGAAATTAAGGAGATGCTCATCAATTGGAGAATGGTATATGACTGTGATGGAATACAACTGTGCTATAAGAAATTATGAACTTCATTTTAGAAAAAGCATGGATAGACTTGCATGATATCATGATGAGTGAAATGAGCAAAATCAAGAGAACATTGTATCTAGTAACAGCAATATTTTTAAGTACTCTTTGAGTGAATGCTATTTTAACCATTATTAATAACTGAATTAACTATGAAGAGCCTTATGAAGATGTTGTCTGCATCCAGAGAAATAATAGATAAACATAAGTATGTATAGAACTTTGAATAAAACACAATCAATTAGATTCAACAAAATCAATTAATAGATTCAAGATTTTGAATAAAAGTATGTATAGATTTATATACACATTCTTTTGTGTCAAATGGTAGCTAATGTGGAGATGGGGGGGAACAAGAAAAGGAAAAAATAAATATACATGATAATTTTATTATATGTTTATTATATGCCATGTTATAGAGAAGCATGTTTCATTTCATTAATTAAAAATTAAGTAGATAGATGGATAAAAATCTTTCATCTTCTTAATCACCTTTTCTGCCCCTTGTGCACAACTCCTCCAAAAGCACATTTACAGTAAAGTATCTCCACTTTTTCTCCTCTCACTCTCTTAATCTCTTTCAGTTTGGCTCCTGACCTTATCATTCCACCAAAATTATTCTGTCTATAGTTACCAGTGACCTCCTTTGTGTCTTAAGTGCCAAATGTAGTGGCCTTTTCTCAATCCTCATTATCTTTGCCCTCTTTAAAGTGTATGACACTGTTGATCACTCTCCTTGACACTCTCTTCTCTCTGATTTTCAGGACAACACTGGTTCTCCTGGTTCTCCTCCGGCTCTGACTGCTCCTTCTCTTTGTCCTTTGCTGGACCCTCCTCCAAATTATGCCCTCTTAACATAGGTATTCATCAGGATTCTGTCCTGGATTCTCTCTCTTCTCTCTCTACACTACTTCACTCCCATGGATTTAATTTCCGTATTTATGCTGATGATTTTAAACTCTACCTTTCCTATCCCAGTTTCTCTTCTAACTTTAATCTTGCCATCTCCAACTGCCTTTACATCTTAAACTCAACACATCTGAAATAGAATTTGCTATCTTTCTCCCTAAACCCTAACTTCTCCTACCTTCCCTATTACTGTAGTGGGAAACATCCTCCTCCCAATCTGTCAGGCTCACAACCTAAGGGTCACCCTGTGTTCCTCACTGTTGCTCATCACCCCAGATCAAATCTCTTGCCAAGGTCTGTCCATTTCATCTTTGAAACATTTCTTGAATATTCTTTTTCTTCTCTCCCCAACCCTGGTAAAGGTTCCTATCACCTTATGCCCACTATTACTGCATAGCATGCTGGGGTGGGTCTGCCTGCCTCAAGTCTTCCCCCATTCCAATTCAACCTCCATTTGTCTCCTAAAGTGATTTTCTTAAAAGGAAAGTCTGATCATGTCTCCCATACACAAAATAAACTCTAGCTACTTCCAGAAACAAATAAAAAATGCTCCATTTGGCATTCAAAGCCCTTCATACTCTATACCAGTTTTCTTATATCTTACTTCCCAACATGTACTGTAATCCTTGACATTGGCCCCTGGATATTCCACAACAGGACACTTCATCTCTCAGCTCCAAGAATTTTCTCTGGCATTCTCCATGTTTGGAACAGTCTTCTTCCTCCTTTCCAACTACTGACCTCTTTGGCTGCCTTTAAGTCCCAACAAAAATCATACCTTCTATAACCTAAGCCTTCTTAACTCTAGTGCTTTCTTTTAATTTTTAATTATTTCTTAATTATCTTATAGACAGCTTGCTTGGTATATTTATGTTTGTATATTATCTCCTCCTTTAGAATGTAAGCTCCTTAAAGTCAGGGGATGTCTTTCTCTGGTTTGGTTTGGTTTTGTTTTGTATTGTATTTTTAGTACTTAGCACAGTGCCTGGCACATAGCAGGCCTTAATAAATGTTTCTTGAATTGAATCAAATATAGCTAGAAAGAATCTCTAAATCCAAATTACTCATTTTACAGAGGAGGAAATTAAGACATCCAAAGATTAAATTGCCTGGCTTCCTTCAAGTCTGAGTGAAAATCTCAAACACTACAAGAATTCTTTCCTGGTACTCCCTCCATTCCAGTGCCTTTCTTCTGATATCATCTCCATTTTTATATTGTATAAATCTTATATGAATGTACCTAGATATTCTTCTACCCCCATTAGAATATAATCTCCTTGAGGGAAGTGACTATTTTTCCCTTTCACTGTATCCCAAGGTTTACCACAATGCCAGCAATTTGTTGACTTGACTTGCCAAGGGTCATAGCAAGTTTCTGAATTAGGATTAATGCTAAAGTTTTCTTGACCTTGCACTCTCTCCACTGTTATTCTCATTTGGAAACTTTCCAGCTTTATCAATGTTGTTTTGAAAATGTGGCACTCAGAACTGAACACTGTGCCCCAGATGTGGTCTAATCAGGGAAAATGACAAGGGGCCTACTATATTCCTCTTCCCAGATATTATGCCTCTTTTAATGTAGACTAGGCTAACAAAAGCTTGTTTCACTGCCATATCATAATGCTATTTTTTTCCTCTTTTGGCTGAAAGTGCACTAAAAACTCAATATCTTTTTTAAAAGAATTATCATCAAAATACACTTCTTATGCTTCTGAAGTGAATTTTATTTTTAAACAGGAGCATAAGATTATTTACAAATGTCCATACTGAATTTCTTATTATAGCAGGTTTAATGTTTTAGTCTGATAAAATCTACTTGAATCCTAATTTCTATCCAATATGTTAACTAAGATTTCACATTTTGTGTTCACTATAAGTCTGATGCCTTTTTCTGATACAAATCAGACACATCAGACACTGTCACTTCACTGGTTATGTATGCTTAACTACTTTTTTCTTCTATTACAAAGAAGGATTCTGTGTGGGAAGCTAAATCTGAAAAGGATTGTGATGTAAAAACAAAATGTTTAGATTAACTTTATTTTCAAGAATGAATAAATTTATTATATTTTGCCCTAGAAGGGAGGACTAGGAATAATGAATGGAAATTTAAAAAAAACAGATTTAGGCTTCATATTAAAAAAAAAAGAAAAAAAAACTTCCTAATAATCAGATATGACAAAAGTCAAAAATACTGAAGATAGAAAAGTCAATATTAGAAGTCTGGCAGGAAGAAATATATAAATAGAAGTCTATTAGAGAAGACATAAATTAGTCCAATAATTCTGGAAAAGTCTGGAATTATAAGAAAGCTTAATCTACTGTCCATAGCTGCCTATCAATCTCTTTTGGGTAGTGTATACTATCCTAAGAGATGAGAAATGGATATACCTTATCGATAACAAAATCTTCAAAGCAGCAATTTTTATGTTATCAAGGAAACTGGGTGGGAAGGAAGTAGATGCTTGTTATAATGGCTCAAAAGTATTGTGGATTGTGAATATAACGGAATATTGTCATATGAATTAAAAAGATGAGAAATTCACAGAAGTATGAGAAAATCTTTATAAATAGAAGAATAGTAAAGTAAGCAAAAGCATGTATACAAAGAATACAATAATATAAATCAAAACAACAGTGAATAATTACAGTAATTTTGATCATGGTGGCCAGATAATGAAACATATTTCACCCCTCTTGGAGAATAATTAGACATGACTGAAAGGACTGACCACAACAAAAATGCATATTGATTTGAATATTTTTTCTTCTAAGTTCATGTTCCTACAGAAAAAGCAAAAGACTCCAGTTAATATACAAATTGTCTCATATAAAGTGACCCTTTCTATTCTTATTCAAGGAAGAATTTTTTTTTAACCCTGAATGCTGACTTAAGTCAATTTCTTGAAATAGAGTCACCACATATAGTACTAGTGAAGTAGTAGCAATTATAGTAGGACTGGTAAGAATAGTCGTAGTTAATAGTACTATTACTACTGGTGGTTGTAGGAATAGCTAGAATTTATATAGCACCTTAAGGTTTGCATATTCCCTTACAAATATTATTTCATTTTTATCCTCATAAGCTTAGGATATAGATACTGTTATTAATCTCATTTTATGAACGAGGAAACTGAGGCAGAGTTTAAGTGTTTTGCCCAAAGTGTCAAAGCTAATAAATATCTGAGGCCAAATTTGAATCCAGATCTCCTTGATTCTGGGTCCCAAGATAGGTCTATCCACCACAATTCCTAACTGTCCTCCAATATAGTAAAATGAACATACAACCTAGAATAAGGGAATTTGGGTTCAAACTCTTATTTTAAAACAGCAATAATCGCATCCACTTTCTGATCTATGAAATAGATATAATAATTACCTTATCTATCTTAGAGAACTGCTATTGGAAAGCACTTTATAAATTTAAAAGTGATATATGTGCTATAGTTATGATATAACTTGGTATTTTTTTTTTGTTTCTCTCTATATGGTTAAGGTAGTTACTGACACATGCTAGGAATCTGTACCTTCACAACTCAACTTGGCTATTTCTCCCAGATATTCTCTTAGATGGGAAAACATATGGCCTAGAAATCTTATAAAACGTTTTGCCTTTTTCTAATTAAAAAGGAAAAATAGCAACCATTCTAACACTGTTTTTCTCCTTTAGAATTAAATCCAACAGTGAAGGGATTAAGAGAAGAATTCACCCAAATCCATTATGAGCACTGTCCTCGTTGGTGGGCCATCATATGGAATGTTTTTAGACTTGGAAGCAGAGACTCAAGTGGCAAAAAACATTTTAATCCTTCAAGAATCATTTCCAATACTATTAGTAGTTAGAGGAGGGAATGATTTTCTTATAGTTGCAGGTAAAGAGTAAAAAAAGCAATTGATTTTCTGCTTCCCTCCTTCAAATCTTCCCAAACGTAAATAGAAATGATCCATTTGTATAAAGTATACTTTGCATCTTGAAAATTTTCCTTTGTTTTCTTTCCAAAAAAATCCCAGAAATAAAATTATAATTAGTATTTTCTTCAAGTCCTATAATTACTGGAAAAGGAACTTTCTAGTATATGCCAAATTCTGTACAACATGTAAACTATATAGAAGCCACACTGATCCAAAGGGATTTTTAGAACATGACACAGTGAGGCTGCATTTATCTGGCATCACTGAGAGTGATTCTTGAGATAAGCTATTTTTTCAGCTGATCAAAGTTTAACCTTTTAAGCACTAACTTTTTATTGTGGATTTTTCTTTTGAAGCATCCATCAATAGAGGCAGGAAAATCTTATGGTTAGTGTGTTGATCTTATAGTTAGGAAGAACCAGATTCAAATCCCCCCTCTGGAAGTTACCATTGCATAATCTTTCTGAGTCCCACAAATATAAAACTATGACTTAGAAGAGTTTTTATCTGAGTATGTACTCCTACCCATCCTCCCAACCACACAAACCATATACGCTCCTGGCATTTTGATGTATACCTCAATACTTGAAAGATCCATGATTTCACTAATATGGGTATTTCATCCCCTACATAGACCATGACTTCTCCAAATGTTAATAAATAATTTTTACAAGTTGCCATAGGAAAAAAATCATTATCTGGAGGCTAACTTTCTAATAATGTGTCTCTCTGAAATTAGCTGAGCTAGTCCTTGGAAAAACATGCAGTCATCAGTAGGCCCTGAAGGAAAGCCTTTCCAAAAAATTTAGGGCCTCGGGATCACAAGATCATAGGCTAAGAGCTAAATTGGTCCTTAGATGTCATCTGCTTCCAGAATTTCAGAGATGAAGAAACTGAGTCCTTGATTTGCCCAATTTGAAAATACAGTTTCAGGTGCATCTAGGTGGCACAGTGGATAGAGCACCAGCCTTGAAGTCAGGAGGACCTGAGTTCAAATCTGGTCTCAGACACTTAACATTCCCTAGCTGTGTGACCCTGGGCAAGTCACTTAACCCCAATTGCCTCAGCAAAAAGCAAAAAAAAAAAAAAAAAACAACCCAGTTTCAAGGCCCTATGGGCATAATGATGCCAAGAGTAGGACTTCTGATGGACATATTTTTTCCACTGAGTGATATTTAATTTATTTATTTAACTATGGACACAGCATCTGAGAATTATTATTATAAAAGGGGAAGAAAACTCCATGGACTTTTGTTTTGGGAGTAGGTTTTTTTTGGCTTGATTTTGTGGTTTTTGATCAATATATTAATTTAAATGATATCACTAGAACTAAAGTTTCCTATTTGTTGTGGTCCTCATGAAGCATTTAAAATAAAATACCTGCTACTCTCTTGAACACACAAAAAATGCTTGATAAAAATCTGTGATGGACATAATTTTAATGACAATATATTCCCTTGCCTTCTTTAATAGAATGATAGATATAATTTAGCTATTTAAAATTAAAATCATAAACATGTAGAGTTATCATTATGAACCTCAGTTATTCTAAGAAAATGCCATTGTAGACAAAAAGGATAAATAAAGAATGACTGCAGGAGTTATCCTCAAACTCATTTTGTTAAGGAAATCCCTAAAGTCATATTACAGTTCTCTCTCTCTCTCCTCTCTCTCTCTTTCTCTCTCTCTCTCTCTCTCTCTCACACACACACACACACTCACACACACACACACACACACACACACATAAAGAATGAACACTTTAATAGCACTTTAATAGGATGGTTAGTTGCATGATTCTCTAAGGCAGGGGTGGGGAACCTTTTTTTCTGCCAAAGACCATTTGGACATTTATAATGTCATTAGTGAGCCATACAAAATTACCAATTTATACAACTCAAGCAGTAGGAGGTTGTTGTACCTAGCTTTCAGCTCATCATTGCTTGTAGTTGTCTTAGCAAATGATTTCACAAGTCTTATATAACTTGTGGGCCAGACATGGCCCACCCCTGCTATAAGGGAAGACCAATGTACTGGACCTTGTGTGTCCACACACACACACACACACACACACACACACACACACACACAATGTATTAACACTGGATTGGATTTAGGAAGACCTGAATTAAAATTCAGCCTCAGACACTTATTTGTTGTATTATACTTAGCAAGGTACTCAACCTCTATCTGCCTCAGTTTCCTCATCTGTAAAATGAGAATAATAGCAGCACCTACCTCTTAAGGTTACTGTGGGTATCAAATGATATATCTGTAAAAGTGCTGAATATAGTTCCTGGCACATGGTAAGAACATACAAAATGTTTAGTTGATGAAGTATCTTTTTTTTTCCCTGAGGCAACTGGGGTTAAGTGACTTGCCCAGGGTGTCACAGCTAAGAAATATTAAGTGTCTGAGGCCAGCTCAAGTCCTCTTGACTTCAGGGCTAATGCTCTATCCACTGCACTATCTAGCTGCCCTGATGAAATGTCTTTTATAACATGTCTTATTCTGAATGTTGTCTGTGTGTGTGTGTGTGTGTGTGTGTGTGTGTGTGTAATCAATGAGATGATACTAGAAAGTAGGAATATGACTAAAAGTATTTCCATACTCTAATATCATTTCTTTATAGTTCTAAAAAAAAGTGCTAAAACTTTCTAATTATTAAATACTTTTTCTGTTCTAAAATAAGCCTATGTTCTGAAATGTTTCACCAAATGTACAAATTGATGGTTGAACCAGGGGAAAAAGGAGTCTTTTGGACTGTTGACTTAGAATAAGAAAGAAGTATAATGGTTCAAAAATCCAACCCCCTCACTTGACAGATGAAAAAACTGAGTTCCTAGGTCTAATTAACTTGCCCAAGAGCCAGAATCCAAGATCTAGATCCCCTGGCTCTGATCTGAATCTCTTTCTATCAAATCAAATTGCCTACAAGATCCAACTATCCATGCATTTCTTTGTAACGAACAGTATTGCTTCTTTTAAAGTTCTCAATTGATGAAAATTGCCAATTTCTAGTAGAGTTCTACAACATTAGGACATGTGAGGACAGTTGGGCTATCCTTAGTCTATTTACATCCCTGGAGGGATCAGATTCATCAAAAAGTACTAAACTAGAAGTGAGTTATGCTTTGCCAAAACAAAAGCATTTCACCCACCCTATCAATCTGTTCAAGGAATAGATTGTTCAATATTTTGTTTCTCAGAATGCTGGCCACGTCCCAGATGGCTATGTCCTTACATCAGTACAGGCAGATGAATAGATTCAAAAATGAATTCTCTGAAAAAAGATATGAAATCATTTTGCAGTTTTAATCACGATTAATCATTCATAGTTGCTAGAGAGACAAGGACATTGCGTCAAGAATATTTTTCTCTATAATTTACACACACACACAGGCATGCGCACACACACAGAGTAGGGTGCTTTGCACACAGTAGTACCTAATGAATATTTTTTGCTTAATCTCCAAATATATATAGTGTTCTAATTCTGTATCTTATTTTCATATGCCTAAGTCTCATTCCTAAAAGTACCCATAGCTTAGTCAACTAACTACATTTGATTTTTATATACTGACTTCTCAGTAAATATTGAGCCAGAGCAGGGATAATCTTTCATCTGTCCACCTGACAAGATTTGTAATCCAAATCATAAGAAAGCATCTTGGACCAGGGTAAACCCTTGTCCCAAGCATACGATCAATATGTGAAATGGTCAAATGTATAAGGCAGAAGATAATCTAAGTCTCTTTTACTATAATAAACAAATACTTGTCAATGATCTACACTGACAACTGTGATGATTCAGGTCCCCAGTCAAGAGGATACTCCAAGGTTGGTCATAACTAAACCTTTATAGGACTAAAAAAGTCCATGAGATAGGGAAAACTATACCTCCTTATCAATACTGACATGTAAAATTCATCAAAAAGTGGATCTTAATGGCGTCAGATTATCTGCATTTATACTTTAAATCATGAATTTCATATGGTCTATTCAACTAGTTAGGGCCCAAGGATCAGATACTGCCTAGAACAGATGATTTCTATGATACACCTACCTCTTTTCTACCACTTATAAAAACTCCATAATGACCTATATATAATGATTTAACTTGCCACTACTGTGCAATGAGAGAATCATCCCACCACCCATATCCAGTACAGCTTTACTAAAATACAACAATGTCACCAGAAGAGAACTGAGACAAGGGGAAGACAAGGAACATGAAGATGAATATATTTACTTGAGATTTGTAATCTAAATGATAAGCTAGGTTTACTCTGGTTCTAAGTGAAAGGTCAAGTCTGGAAATACCATCCCGTATAATGCCAAGATATACAAGAAGAGACTTTAATATTACTTTTTAAACCTAATTTTTTGAAAGATTTTTATTATATGGAACTTCTACCCTCCCTAATGCTCCTCTCTAATTTTCTTTCCCTTTTTTGTATTTAATAGTTTTATTTTCCTCAGTAAAAATTTGTAATTGTAAAACAATTTTTTTTTAATTTTTATTTTATTTGCATAACATATGTGTGGGTAATTCTTCAACGATAACCCTTACATAGCTTTCCGTTACAAATTTTTCCCCCCAACTCCCCACCCCTCCCCTAGATGGCAGGATATCCACTACATGTTAATTATGTTAAAATATTGGCAAATCGAATATATGTATACATATTTCCAAACTTATCATTGGTGTGCAAGAAAAATCTTATCTACACAAACGATATATCAGATAAAGGAAACACAATGTAAGCAAACATCAATCAAGGAGTATGAGAATGTTATGTTGTGGTCCACATTTCACATCCCTCTCTCTGGGTGTATATGGCTTTCTTCAGTGAACAATTGGAGGTGGTTTGAAACATTTCATTGTTGAAGAGAGCCATGTCCATCAGAATTGATCGTCATATAGTACTGTTGTTGCCGTGTATAATGATCTCCTGGTTCTGCTCATTTCACTCAGCATCAGTTCATGTAAGTCTCTCCAGGCCTCTCTGAAATCATCTTGCTGGTCATTTCTTACAGAACAATAATATTCCATAACATTCATATACCATAATTTATTCAGCCATTCTCCAATTGAAGGGCATCTATTCAATTTCCAGTTTCTAGCCACTACAAAAAGGGCTGCCACAAACATTCTTGCACATGTGGGGCCTTTTCCTTCCTTTATGATTTCTTTGGGATATAAGCCCAATAGAAATGCTGCTGGGTCAAAGGGTATGCACAGTTTGATAACTTTTTGAGCATAGCTCCAAATTGTTCTCCAGAATGGCTGTATCCGTTCACAGCTCCACCAACAATGCATCAGTGTCCCAGCCCTCCCACAACCCCTCCAACATTCATCATTAACTTTTCCTGTCATTTTAGCCAATCTGACAGGTGTGAAGTGGTATCTCAGGGTTGTCTTGATTTGCATTTCTCTGATCAATAGTGATTTGGAGCACCTTTTCATATGACTATAAATAGTTTTAATTTCATCCTCTGAAAATTGTCTGTTCATATCCTTTGACCATTTATTGATTGGAGAATGGCTTGAATTTTTATAAATATGAGACAATTCTCTATATATTTTAGAGATGAGACCTTTATCAGAACCCTTAAATGTAAAGATGATTTCCCAATTTATTGCTTCCCTCCTAATCTTGTCTGCATTGATTTTGTTTGTACAAAAACTTTTTAACTTAATATAGTCAAAGTTATCTATCTGGTTTAATTGTAAAACAATTTTTACATTTGTTTTTAAAACCTTGAGTTGCAGATTCTCTCCCTTCCTCCCTATCCCGCACTCCCAATTAAGAAGGCATATGTGAAGTTAGGCAAAACATTTCCACAGAAGTCATGCTGCAAAAGAAAACATAGATCTCCCTCCTCCAAAAAAAAAAAAAAAAAAAACCTTCAAGAAAAAAAATTTTTTAATGATTATACTTCAATCTGTATTCAGACACAATTCTTTCTTTGGATATGAATACCATTTAATATCACTTTTAACAAATGAATATATTTTTAATGCTAGAAAATTGTATGTATTTTCTGTATGATGTGAAATCACATCAGAAAATGCCATGTCAAAAATATCCGGAAGATTGGATTTAGAATTGTATACCACACATTTCCCAATCTATATGACCCTGGGAAAGTAACTTAAACTTTGTAAGTCTGACTTGATGGCTCCAAGGACCCATTTCTATCTAGTCCTATATAATAAAGAAACGAGCTAATGAGGAGCCAGTCTTGGAAACATACTTGGATTTGTCTTTCCTAAAGCATACTCAAATATTCCCTGCCTTGTTCCAATCTCTTGAATAGGGGCTTACTGAACCTGCTTCTGGATATGAGAAACTGAGCAACTCACACTCTACAATAATGAAGAGCCTTTTGTTTGGTTAATGAAAGAGCTAAAAAAAAAAACTAAATGGCAGTTGTGTCCACCACGGAAACAGAAAATGCTAACAGAGGAAGGGCCTGTGGACTAAGGTGGAAAACCTGCTTCCTGAGCAGAGCCTCAGGGATTGTCATCTGTCCTGTAAGAATGTCTATAGATCTAGGTAGCTAATGATTGTAGTAACCAACAGGGGAAACTAATGAGGGCTTCACAAAGGGAAAAAAAATAAAGATTTCTGAATCCAGATTTCACCCTTTGGCCACATGTGTTCTTTATGAGTATGATTCACTCCCTTTATAATTTAAATTTGAGTCTACTCACCCCCAAGGAGTCTGCAAGAAGGGAAATGACCCCAGATTGGGGGAATGTTCAATGTCTACTATTCTTGTTATACCTTCTTAGGAAATACCCTTTCTAGAAACCAATAGTGCAACTGATTGATATTGAAAGGTAGTATGATACAGTGGGGCTTGTAGGAGATTATACCAGCCCACACTCTTCAAGGTTACCTCTACATCCCAAAGAGAAGGAATGGTACTTGTGCCTTTGCAGCTTCAAACTTACATGCTTCTGTGAGTGCTAGAAGGAGTTCTAAGTATTAATCCTTCAATATCTAGAAGACCTGAAGACCTGACACATTCTGCTATGTGGCACTGAACAAGTCACTTAATCTATCATTAATAATAATAATAGTATTTACATAGTGCTTATTATGTGCCAAGCATTGTGCTAAGCATTTTGCAGAAATCTCATTTGATCCTCACAACCCTGAGACAAGATTGTATACTGTATGATCCTTGTTTCATAGCTAAGGTGACTTCCCAAGTTGCATGGATGGTAATTGCCTGAGGTCAAATTTGAACTCAGGTTCTGTCCACTACAACATCGGGCTGCCCAGATATCTGCCATAGGTTCTCACTATCTGATGCTTTGGATATTGCCAAAGTATCCTAATTGGCTTCCCTGCCTCATTTATCCCTACTCCAATCCATCTTCTATATAACTTTCAGTAATATATATGTAAAAAAAAATGGGGTTTTTTGAGGCATTTTGAGGAATGCAGCCTAGGGGAGAAAAGAGAAATCAGGTGTTGTTTGGACAGAATTTTTTATATTTTTTAATTAAAGATTTTTATTTTTTTAAAACATATGCATGGATAATTCTTCGATATTAACCCTTGCAAAACACTGTGTTCCGATTTTTTTCCCCACTTCTCCCACTCCCTCCCCTAGATAGCAAGTAGTTCAATATATGTTAAACATGGCAGAAATATAGGTTAAATCCAATATATGCATACATATTTATATAATTATCTTGCTGCATAAGAAAAATCAAATCAAACTGAAAAAAAAATTAGGGAAAAAAACAAAATGCAAGCAAACATCAATAGAGAGCATGAAAATGTTATGTTGTGGTCCACATTTCATATCCCTCTCTCTGGTTGTATATGGCCTTCTTCACTGAACAATTGGTACTGGTTTGAAGCATTTCATTGTTGAAGAGAGCCATGTCCATCAGAATTGATCATCATATAGTCTTGTTATTACTATGTACAATGATATCCTGGTTCTGCTCACTTCACTCAGCATCAGTTCATGTAAGTCTCTCCAGGCCTCTTTGATTTCATCCTGCTGATTGCTTCTTACAGAACAATAATAATCCAATGCATTCATATACCATAACTTATTTAGCCATTCCCCAGCTGATGGGCATCCACTCACTTTCCTGTTTCTTGCCACTAAAAAAAGGGATGCCACAAACATTTTTGCACATTTTCCTCTTTTAAGATCTCTTTGGGATATAAGCCCAGTAGAAACATTGCTAGATCAAAGAGTATGCACACTTTGTTAACTCTTTGAACACAATTCCAAATTGCTCTCCAGAATGGTTGGATCAGTTCACAACTCTACCAACAATGTATCAGTGTCCCAGTTTTCCCACATCTCCTCCAACATTTATCATTATCTTTTCCTGTTATCTTAGCCAATCTGAAAGGTGTGTACTCATACCTCAGAGTTGTCTTAATTTGCATTTCTCTGATCAATAATAATTTTGAGTACCTTTTCATATGATTAGAAATAGTTTCAATTTCTTCAATCTGAAAATTGTTCATATCCTTTGACCATTTATCAATTGGAGAATGGCTTGAATTCTTACAAATTTGAGTAAATTCTCTATATATTTTAGAAATGAGACCTTTATCAGAACCTTAGAATGTAAAAATGTTTTCCCAATTTATTGTTTTCCTTATAATCTTGCCTGCATTAGTTTTATTTGTACAAAAATATTTTAACTTAATAAAATCAAAATTATCTATTTTATGAGTATGGACAGAGTTTCAAAAGAAACAAGAGATTATAATAGATGGAGATAAGGACTAAGAGCATTCTAAGCACAGAAGACAATGCAAAAGTATGCAAGTGGGAGATAAAGGGTTATGTGTGAAGAATGGTAAAAAGAATGAACTAATGCTGAGTGAAATCAGCAGAACCAGGAGATCATTGTACATGGCAACAATAAGACTACATGATGATCAATTCTGAAGGACATGGTTCTCTTCAATAATGAGATGTTTCAAACCAATTCCAGTTGCTCAGTGATGAAGAAAGCCATATACACCCAGGGGGAGGCCTGTGGGATCTGAGTCTGGACCACAACATAGCATTTTCATGTTGCTTACATTATGTTTTCCTTCTCAGGTTTTTTATTTTTATTTTTATTTTTTTCTCTTCCCTGTACAGCAAGATAACTGTATAAATATATATACACATATTCGATCTGTCAAATATTTTAACATAATTAACATGTATTAGACTTCCTGCCATCTAGGGGAGGGAGTGGGGGGTAGGAGGGAAAAATTTGTAACAGAAATCTTTGCAAGGGTCAATGTTGAAAAATTATTTATGCATATGTTTTGCAAATAAAAAGCTTTAATAAAAAAAAAAGAATGGTAAAAAAGGCCCAGTGAGCTGTACCAAAGAGAGCAGAAATGGGATTCATAAATTATAAAACTGGAAACAATGTTGAAGCTAAGTTGCAAAGCTAAACAGATGATCTTATATTTAATTCTGAAGATAATAGAGAGCCATGGAAGTTTATTGAGTAGGAGAGAGTAACACTGTCAAATACGCTCTTGAAGAAAATTACAATGTAAACTGTGTAGAAGATGAATTGGAATGGGAAGAAATGAGGCATGAAAGCCATTTAGGATACTGAGGCAAAAGGTAGTGAAGGCCTGAACTACAGAGTTAGTTTTATAAATAGAAAATTCTGAAGTTGATGAATGTAAGAGTAATATTTCTTCTTAGACTTCTCTATACCATGATAAAAATTTCCAATTTCCTATTTCTCATTTGTCATGTTTTCCACACCTTTCACCATTCTAGCTATTGATCAAGATGTCACCCTGTACGTGACTCCTTCCAATAATGAGATGCTTGAGGCCAATTCCAGTGATCTTGTGATGAAGAGAGCCATCTACAGAGATGAGGACTGTGGGAGCCGAGTGTAGATCACAAAGTAGCATTCTCTTTCTTTTTGTTGTTGTTTGTTTGCATTTTGTTTTCTTACTCAATTTTTTTCCTTTTTGATCTGATTTTTCTTGTGCAGCAAGATACTTGTATAAATATGTGTACATATATTGGATTTAACATATATTTTAACATGTATAACATATATTGGATTACTTGCTAACTGGGGAGGGAGTGGGGGGAAGGAGGGAAAATTTGGAACACAAGGTTTTGCAGGAGTCCATGTTGAAAAATTATCCATGCATATGTTTTGAAAATAAAATCTTTAATTAAAAAAAGGTATCACCCTGTGATGTCATTATTCCGCTTCGAAAACAAAGAATAAAGAACAACAATCTTTTTATCGATATGCTCCATTCTTTTGATGTCCTTCTTAACAAGCAGCACACCGAACCAAAGGGAATAGAACTATACCAGTGCAGTGTTCTGTGGCTGCTTCTGCTTTCTGCTTATGATTCTCTCT
>JAJPUD010003085.1:259968-272502 GCA_023553655.1 Myrmecobius fasciatus | reverse complement strand
CCTTTTTGTAGTGGCTAGAAACTGGAAATTGAATAGATGCCCTTCAATTGGAGAATGGCTGAATAAATTATGGAATATTATTGTTCTGTAAGAAATGACCAGCAAGATGATTTCAGAGAGGCCTGGAGAGACTTACATGAACTGATGCTGAGTGAAATGAGCAGAACCAGGAGATCATTATACACGGCAACAACAGTACTATATGACGATCAATTCTGATGGACATGGCTCTCTTCAACAATGAAATGTTTCAAACCACCTCCAATTGTTCACTGAAGAAAGCCATATACACCCAGAGAGAGGGATGTGAAATGTGGACCACAACATAACATTCTCATACTCCTTGATTGATGTTTGCTTACATTGTGTTTCCTTTATCTGATATATCGTTTGTGTCGATAAGATTTTTCTTGCACACCAATGATAAGTTTGGAAATATGTATACATATATTTGATTTGCCAATATTTTAACATAATTAACATGTAGTGGATATCCTGCCATCTAGGGGAGGGGTGGGGAGTTGGGGGGGAAAATTTGTAATGGAAAGCTATGTAAGGGTTATTGTTGAAGAATTACCCACACATATGTTATGGAAATAAAATAAAAATTAAAAAAAAAAGATAGCTCAAAATCACTGGGTAGTCCAAAGAAATAAGATTAGTTTACTCTACTTTGTAGTTATATGTGACTTGGATACCCTTTCTAAAAGGAGTTACTTGGGGTTGCATTTCCTATTTTAAGCTTTTGCCTTGTGAGAGAACGATTGCATCTTCACCCTCCTTGTATCTGTCTGTTTATTCCTTCTGTCACTCATCATGCTCATTGTTCTCTTTATCATAGTCTGCCTCCTAGAAATATCTTACATAAATGAAATTAAACTGCTATATTGACAGTTGTTTGCCCTAAGCTTAATTCTTTGTAGAATATGATAACATGTCTAATGGATGGATCCCAGGGTTTTGTGGAGTATAGTAACGTAGAAGGCACATTGGACTGGAATGTCAGACAATCTGAGAACAAGGTTCAGCTTATATAATAAGGGGAACTCAAAAAGCCATTGTGGACTAAAATTTCTGCATCTATAAAAGATGAGAAACTGTTTCTAAAATCCTTTTTTTAGCTTATTATGTCTAAAATTCTATTTTTTAAAAATAAAATTGGATTTTATTCCTTTGATTTGGAGTGTTTCTCCTTATATACTTTCTATGAGAAAATCTTACATGATTTTGATTTAGATTAATTTATATTTCTGGAAAAGTTGCTGTGAATTTGAAGATGTCATGTAATTGAATTTTAAATCATTAGACTACATCTTAGGCAAGCTGAAAGTGATTGATAGTTATTTAATTGTAACCTGCCAGAAAAATGTTATTTTGTCATCAAATGTTTTATATTTTTATTTATTTCATATTTAGTATCTTTTTCTTTTTTTAGATTTTTTGATGTATGGATCTCCTTTTGTATAAAGTGCAAAGATATCACTGCTTTATGGTGTCACCTTGAGATTTAATATCTAAGACACTGAAGTTAGACATGATTTGCAAGTTAGAATTATTTTTATTTTCTAAAATACTCTGTTGATGCATTTTTATCTTTTTAAAATTTTTCTTTGCAACTGAATGGATGCCCATCAATTGGAGAATGGCTGAATAAATTATGGTATATGAATGTTATGGAATATTATTGTTCTATAAGAAACGACCAGCAGGACAATTTCAGAGAGGCCTGGAGAGACTTGCATGAACTGATGCTGAGTGAAATGAGCAGAACCAGGAGGTCGTTATACACAGCAACAACAATATTACATGATGATCAATTCTGATGGACATGGCTCTCTGCAACAAAGAATTGTCTCCAACCAGTTCCAATTGTTCACTGAAGAAAACCATATACACCCAGAGAGAGGGATATGAATGTGGACCACAACATAACATTTTCATGCTCTCGATTGATGCTTGCTTGCATTGTGTTTGCTTTCTCTGATTTTTTTTCTTGTAGATAGGATTTTTCTTGCACAACTTGTCAAGTATTTCAACATTATTAACATGTAGTGGACTTCCTGCCATCTAGGGGAGGGGAGGGAAGGGAGGGGACTGGGGGTAAAGTTTCTAACGGAAAGCTTTGTAAAGATCAATGCTGGGGAACTACCCATACATATGTTATACAAATAAAAAGCTTTAATAAAAAATAAATAAAAATAAAATAAAATAAAATTTTTCTTTGATAAGAACTTTGACAAATACCAATGAACATAAACATCTGCATAAAAGAACAATACAAGAGTATTGCTTATAAAACCATCAAATTCAACTATACATGGTTTACTGTATATTTCAGTTCTTCCCTGTTTGTCTCTTTCTCTGTTTCTGTCTCTATCTCTATCTCTCCTTCTCTTTGTCTCTCTCTTTAAAAATCATTCATATAAAACAAGTTAACACAGTGACTATGTCTGAAAATGTATGTTATTCTGTTCTTTGAATGCATCACCTTTCTGCCAAGGGGTAAGAATATACTTCTGCATTCTGGAATCTCCCCATTTGCCCTGTTCATTGTTTTTCTTAGCTGTTTGCCTTCACAGTTGTACTTAACTCATTCTCTTCTGTTCATGTCACTCTGCATCAATTTAAATAGGTTCTTCTTTTTAGTATTGCTTAGGTTTCAACCATAATCTAATTGTGGGATATTCTCTCTTTCCCTCCTGATACTTGGTTATAATTTTAAAAAATATTGCTCTATAAAATTTATATTTTTTTAGATTTGGACATTTCCCTTTTCTTCTCACCTCCATGGTCACAGTGAATATAATCATGTATAAACCCAGTAATTTTATTGTTTTAACTGAAATATCCTAATGAAATATTTTAAGATTGAAACCAAACAGGTTAAACTGCTTACATGAAGAAAGATTGTGGCTACAGGGTATTTTTCATAGGGATATTTACATTGCATTTGTTTTCAAAACAAGAGTCACAGCCACTAGCTGTGGTCATAATTTTATGAAATTAGGTAAAAACAATATCTTATTCCATATTCTTCAATATATTCTAAATGTATATTGGACCTGGATATTAAATATAGTACCATTGAAAGATGTATTACTAATGAAAAAAGGGTTATAGGCAGTTATGAAAGATTATATAGGTAATTTTGACTGTAATAATATTAATAATAGCAGCTAGCATTTATATAGTATGTATAGTATTTTATATAGTAGTATAGTATTTTACAGATGAGGAAATGGAAACAGATGTTAAATGATTTGCCCAAATTCACAATGACTAGTAGCATCTAAGGTGGGATTGGAACTCAGGTTTTTTGTCTAGATCCAGTTATCTATTGTGTACACTGAACCATCTAACGACTCTTAACATGAAATTAAAAACTCTTCATACAAATAAAATTAATGCAATCTAGCTTAAGAAGGGAAATGAACAAATGATAAAAAAAACATCTTTTTGTCACATTTCTTAAGTAAGTATTTGGTGTTCAAAATGTTTCTTCACCAAAACCAAAAGCCATTCTCTAAGAAATATTTGATTATTAGAATGTGAACGAGCAGTTCTAAAAAGAATTGCTTATTTGTTAAATTAAAATTAAACTATTCTAAAAATAAAACCATCAAAAACCTTGTAAGAGTGCCTCCAGTCTCTAAAAAAAAATGCAAATGGAAACAATCCTGAGGTTGCATTTTAACACCTGGCAAAATATCAAAGATGAGAAAAGATGGGAACAGTCAGTGTTGGATGGGTTATGAAACTCCATCCTATATGAAAAACTTAAGAACTAGGAACAGGGCAAATGGGGAGATTCCAGAATGCTGATAATGAAGTCTACTTTCTACTCTTTGGCAGAAAAGTACAGAATAAGATATGGAATGCACATTAGTACCTTCATCACTGGTGGAACTGGGAAGCAACACAGCCATTTTGAAATTAGGCAAATACAGTAACTAAAATTTTTTTTTTCCTTTTTGATTGAACCACTTGGCTGACATCCCAAGGGAGGATATTAATAATAAGAAAGTCCCTGCTTATACCAGAATATTTTTGTAGGACTTTGGTAGCAAATAAATGGCAATAGCCTGGGAAGATCTATCAGAATTGACAGAGCGAAACAAGCAGAGTCAAGAAAATGCTTTACATAGTGAAAAGCAGAAAGAGCAACTCCATAACAGCTGACTGACTAGTTAAGAACAGGCTGAAATGGCTTCATTAGGAACTTAGTCGGCTGGTCAGTCTTACTTTTGATGTTTCTTACATGGTCTACACGAGATTATATGGCAATACAGTTACCCTTTTGACTAAATGAAATTTCTGCAGTCCTTGATGAGAGTGTGATCTTTGCATTCGGTGGAATATGTTGTCTGTTGGTTTTCCAAATCTCATAAGTTTTGTTTCCTGATCCAGGTAGCCTGTGTTCTATGTTGTTTCAAACAAAAGTACTTTTGCATTTGTGTCAATCTACTATTACTTGTCCAAGAAAATAGTTTTGAAGCAGAACATGTCATAGCAGATTTGTTGGGAGTAGTGTTCTACTTGTATTAAGAGGTTTTCAACCTGAAATTGGAGGAAACAACAGAAATGAAACATTTGTATGAAAAAATTATTTAGTATCTTCCATCAGAAATTTATTTCTTCCTTTACTCAATGTGAATTGTTCCTCCTTCTTGCCAAAATTATAACCTCTCTATGTGCATAAGTGAATCCATTCTGTTGCATCTTTTCCCGCAGATTGCCATGTCATTTCTGTTCTCTCACTAAATTTCACTCTCTTGGTATACTGGCTGTTTCTCAGTTGTCTATAAACATGCCTATGTCTTACTCTCCTTAAAAAGCCCATATTTGGGGGGAAGCATAGGAAAAAATGAAACTTAAGTTATCAATTTTGGCAGATGATACAATGGTTTTTTGTTTAGAGAATCAGTGAAATAAACAGATGAAACAAGAACTCCAGTAAAGTTGGAGGAGATAAAATAAACCTGCATAAATCATCCGCATTTCTGTGTATATAGAATATATCAGAATATAGTGGGATGTGATAGAGTAGTAATTCTATTTAAAATAAGCAAAAAAAAATCTGAGAAAGGAAACACAATGCAAGCAAACATCAATCGAGAGTATGAAAATGCTATGTTGTGGTCCACATTTCATATCCCTCTCTCTGGGTGTATATGGCTTTCTTCACTGAACAATTGGAACTGGTTTGAAACATCTCATTATTGAAGAGAGCCATGTCCATCAGAATTGATCATCGTATAGTATTGTTGCCGTGTATAATGATCTCCTGGTTCTGCTCATTTCACTTAGTATCAGTTCATGCAAGTTTTTCAGTTTCCAGTTCCTAGCCACTACAAAAAGGGCTGCCACAAACATTTTTGCACATGTGGATCCCTTTCCCTCCTTTAAGATCTCTTTGGGATATAAGCCCAATTGAAACACTGCTGGGTCAAAGGGTAGGCACAGTTTGATAACTTTTTGAGCATAGTTCCAAATTGCTCTCCAAAATGGTTGGATCCTTTCACCGTTCCACCAACAATGTATCAGTGTCCCAGTTTTCCCACATCCCCTCCAGCATTCGTCATTATCTTTTCCTATCATTTTAGCCAATCTGACAGGTGTGTAGTGGTACCTCAGAGTTGTCTTAATTTTCATTTCTCTGCTCAATAGTGATTTGGAGCACCTTTTCATATGACTAGAAATGGTTTTAATTTCATCATCTGAAAATTGTCTGTTCATATCCTTTGACCATTTATTGATTGGAGAGTGGCTTGAATTCTTATAAATATGAGAAAATTCTCTACATATTTTAGAAATGAGGTCTTTATCAGAACCCTTAAATGTAAAGATGATTTCCCAATTTATTGATTCCCTCCTAATCTTGTCTGCATTAGTTTTGTTTGTACATTTTTAAACTTAATATAGTCAAAATTATCTATCAGGTGGGAACTCACTTTTCAATAGAAACCTGTGAAAACTAGAAAGTAGTCTTATAGAAACTAGGAATGGACTCATTGCTTATACCATATACCTAGACAAAGTCTAAATAGTTATATGATTTAGAAATAAAGGAAGACATAAAAGAAGAAATTATCAGTCAAATTTATGAATAGGCGAAGAGTTTATAACACATTAAGAGAGAGTCATAGGACGTAAAAAGGCTCATTTTTATTATATAAATTGAAAAAAGTATGCATAAATCAATTCAGCTAAAATTAGAAGTGGGTAAATTTCTTAGTGTGTTAAATTTCTCTGATTAAAAAACTTCATTTTCATTCATAGAACTTATCTGTGTATGTGTGAATAAAAACCATTTTTGAAATGGTCAGAAAATATGAATAGGCAGTTTTGAGACCAACTCAAGCTGTCAATAGCTATTTGTTCTGAATCACTAATAGAAAACTGCAAATTAAAGCAACTCTTGAGATGCCACCTCACATCCATGTTGGGGAAGGGGAAGGAGATTATGAATGTTGGAGGGATTATACAGAAAACAGATAAAATAGATTATTGGTAGAATTGTGAACTGGTCCAACCACACTGGAAAGCAGTCTGTAGCTATGCCCCAAAAGCTGTTCCTCACCAAATTAGCATAATACCAAATTCAAAGAAGGCCCTTAATAAATGCTTCCTGACTGGCAACTTGAAAAATGTTTTCTCAGTTGGGCTTGCAAAAGTAATTTACAGACTTCAAATGGGTGGTTAACAGAAAGAATACTTAAAAATAAGATTTAGAAATTCACTTGCAAGGGAATGGGGGTACAAGAATTGGCTATTATGAAAACCTCTGTTTTTGTCCATTTCCCAAACTTTTTATCAATTTTTGGGTGAGTTTCAAGAGGGATAGCTCTTGTATTGAGGAGCAAGTAGAGAATTACTCAGTTTTTTATTAACTGTCTTATAAAATTGCCTTAGCATGTAAATAGCTTTTTATATTGGAAGAGTGATTATTTTGTATTGCAATATCACCTAGGTACTGTGAGTCTTGGGGGTATAATTTTAGTCCAGAAATTTTGTATTTAGATTCTTAGTTCAATCATGTTTCTTTCATAATTGATGAGGCAACTAAGTACCAGATTCTGGAGTGATGGGCAAGGTTCCTTGGGTTCTTTGTCTAGTACTAGGGAGAATTATGGACTGATCAATACCTGTAGAAAAGAGGTTGCTTGATCATATGTCTTCTTTCTCTCTCTTTTTTTATTTTTCATTTTTTTCTTTAAACAAAGCACACAAAGTATTGTTTCTTTTGGAGGATAAAGACCAGACTCTTTATACAAAAAAGACAAATACATTCTAATTCTTAGGTGATTGTAGCTATTGGTTTCCAAGTTAGCCTTGTTAATTTACTTTTAACCAATTTTTATTTTAATCAGTTTTTTACTTTTACTCAATCCATAACTATCATTACAGCTGGGTGGTTGTACTGCCTGCTTTTAGAAGTTGGCTCTGGGCTACAGCCAGGCGGTGAGATAACTGTCCAGTCCATAGGGGCCCAACCTCGATGTTTCTTTTCATAGTCAGGTAGATTCGTTAGTTTTCTCCAGTGTCAAATATGCAGAAAGGAATTAGTTTACTTTTTTTTCCCTGACTAGTTTAGAGCCAGCTATTGTGAAATGCAGAAATGCTTTGGGTTTTTGTTTTTGTTTTTGTTTTCATCTGATTTAGAGATGTTGCAGCCTTCCTCCTTAAGGAAGTTGTGAATAAACCAGAATTATTATTAGTTTTTCCAGAGGATTAGAGCTAGAAGGGACCTGTGGAATCATATGGTTTAATCTTTACTAATGAGGAAACTGGAGACATTTTCCTCAATGTTACACTGACTCTTTTTTCAGTTTTCCTCATTACCTACTCTAATTCCTTTAATTTCTTCTTTTATTGCTGAAGCTAGCATTTCTGATACAATATTGAATAGTAATAGTGATAGGAAACCTTGTTTCACCCCTGATCTTATTGGGAACAGTTCTAGTTTATCCCTATTACATGTGATGCTTGTTGATGATTTTTAATAGATGTTAATGATCATTTTAAGGAAATCTCCCATTTATTCCAATACTCTCTAGTGTTTTTAATAGGAATAGATGTGGAGTTTGTCAGATGCTTTTTCTGCATCTATTTAGATAATCACATGATTTACGTTTGGTTATTTATTGACTCTTTAATTAGATAAGAGAAATAAAAGGGGTAGCTCAGTTTAAACAAACAAATAAAAATTTACATTTGTTCCTGGCTGGGAGAATTTGGGTGATTATTTGAGTGAATTAATGCAGAAGAAAGGAAGTTAATGTCATTCTTTTTAATTTTTTTTCTTCTAGATTATCATTTTATTCTGGGCATTCTTCATTTTCCATGTATTGCATGTTGTTCCTCGCAGTAAGTATTTCTTATTTCTTACTCATATATACTGTCCAGTATGAAGTTAATGTATTCAGTATGTGTATTTCTCCATGGTGTTTGACATGCAAAAGAAATTATCTAAGAGGGTTCTCTTTGGATTATATTGGATTTAGATGCCATCACATAGAGTTGAAATCATGAAAGGGATTTGGAGTATGAGATATTAAGAGCCAAGATATAGCTTAATTTAAAAAGTCAAGAAAAAAGGCAAGCCAGCCTTTTGTTACAGATAGCCTGTCACTATGGCCAAGGAATGATCAGTTTGAAGATAGGTTGTCTCTGGCCCTTAGAGGTGGCTATTATGGAAGATATGTATGTAGGTAATGGGAAAGGGGGAAAGTCTGTCTTTTTGAGATTCAGGGATTGTGATAAAGTTGTAGAAGCCCAAACAGAGCTGGAGATGTCTCTCAGGAGGTTGTGATAAAAACCATTGAATATGCTTTGCTCTAGGAATTTTGTTTTCCCAAAACAGTTTTCCCAGTATTAGAAGCTCTTTAGAATATGAGGAAGACAGTAGCTTCTGTACATTAGAAGAAAATTATTTTCAGCTTCTTTCTTTCATCAACATAAAGAATGGGGCTCAGAGGATTTGTCTTGTTTGATAATATAATGCCGTGTTTCTCATTAGAAAGGAAACTGAGACCAGTTTTGTTCCCCTCAGTTAGTAGATCTTCCCCTCTGGAGCGTCTGGTGTCTAAGGCTTTTAAAATAAAGGCAGCTGCTGATTGCTTCACTTTGAGCAGGTTTTGGGCTGTCTTCCACTTTCTGACATATTTCCTAGGCTATTTTCCATTAATCTAAAACAGTTTCAACTCCTCATCTTTCCCTGAATCTCCTGGCATTAAATAGGATCAAAATCCTGAGTCTGACTGATTGAATCAGGCTTGTAGCCTTATGCATTGTTCCATTTTTGGTCATTTCTACATTTTATGTCAGTGTTTCTGTAACTCCAAAATGAAGGTGTCAGAAGACTATTGAAACTTCCAGGGGAAAGAAGTGAAACCTATGTAAACCACTGAAATCTGGGCAAACCACTTTCTGTGGAAAGAGTGCATTCCTGGCAACTGTTTTGTTCATAAAATAAAGCTGCATTAAAGGATTGACTTGCTCTTTATGGAAGCTGTTTGGATAACCATGTGCCTTAGAACTATGTAGCTCTGACTTACTCAAATGTCTGAGTCCAAATCACAGCATATTAAATGCTTTAACTTTTTTTTTTAACTTTTTACAGATTTGCCAGCCTTTGTTATTTACGTTCTCTAAATGAAATTCTGGGATACCACCTTATTGTTAGCCTCTGGGAAGCCTCTTGGTTGTTTTCACATAATGGATTTAAAACTGAAAAGGAAAACTATATAAATAAGAAACCTGGGTTTCTTATTTTTGACATTGAGGATATTGAAGCCTAGAGAAGCCTAGAGAAATGGTGACTTGCCCAGGATTACACAGCTAATAAATAAAGAACTATTATTTTAAAGTAACTTTTTTTTTTCAGTTAACAGGCAGTCATTTTCTCTTACCTCTCACTTCCTATTTCCTAGTAGAGAAAAGAAAAATGAAATAAAAACAAAACCTCATAACAAAAATGCATTTTATTCAGCTATTTGACAGTCATGTCTAACTCTTTCTGACCCCATTTGGAGATTTCTTGGCAAATATACTGGAGTGGTTTGCCATTTCCTTCTCTGGCTCATTTTACAGATGAGGAAACTGAGGCAGACAGGATTAAGTGACTTGTCCAGGGTCACACAGCTGGGAAGTGTCTGAGGTCATATTTGAACTCAGGAAGAGTCTTCCTGATTCCAGGACTGGCACTGTATTACCTGCCTATCCTAAAAAATTCATAATCAATTAAAATACATTCCTCCATGGGCCATGTCCAAAAATAGATGGCTTATTCTGCAATTTGAATGCAATTCATTGTCAAATTATGTTTTTTTGCTTTTTCCTCAGGCAATTGAGGTTAAATGACTTGCCCAGGGTTACACAACTAGGGAATGTTAAGTGTCTGATACCAGATTTGAACTCAGGTCCTTTGGACTTCAGGGCTGGTGCTCTATCCACTGCACCACCTAGCTGCCCCCAAGTCACATGCTTTATCATCGGTCCTCTAGGGTTGTGATTATTTATTACATTGATCAGAGTTTTAAAATTTTTCAAGGTTATTTGTACTGTTATTATTATGGTATAAATTGTTCCCTTGGTTCTTCTACTCACTTCACTCTATATCATATTTTAGAAATCTTCCTAGGTTTTCTTTGACGAAGAACCTTTTTGTCATTTCTTATAATGTGATTTATCTTCTTATGCCATAATTTATTTACGTATTCTCAAATTAACAGGCATCCCTCAATTTCTGGTTCTTTTCCTTCACAACCAAAACTTTAAAATAAATTTTTGTAGGCATTTTTCTTTTATTTCTTATTCCTTTTCCTCTTTCTTTGGGCTGTAAGCCTAGTATAACTTCATCAGAGGGTACAGAGGCACAGTTTTGTCATTTGTGGGCAGGGTAGCAATAGTTGTAAATTGCTTTACAGAATGGCTGGACCAATTTTCAGATTTCAGTGCACTGATGTTCCTTTTTCCCTATGCCCCTCTTTCAACTCAGTTTTTCTAATCTGACAAGTGGGAGATAGAAAGAACCAGGACTTGAACTGAAGTTCTCTGATTTTAAATCCAGGGCTTTTTCCACTCGCTTGTGTTCATTCACCTTTGTGCTTTTGTTTTGATGCAGCTGTAACCTTTGGGTGAGCATCAGTTATCTGCATTTGATGGGCCTTTGGTTATAGGGTCATGTTTTGTCTGACTGTTCCAGGACACCTTCCTTGCCTTGCCCTTCCAGTCAAGGAGATGTCCCTGGATGAAGAGTGGGATGCAGATTCCCCTGCTAGCTTATTTTTCAGAGAACTCTCTACTTCCCCTGTGGTATTGGGAGTGGGTATAATAACTCTGGAATCCCAAAAATCTGGAATTTTTGATGTGGTTTCTGTACTACATTCAGATAATCAAATTTGTTCTAGTCAGCCGCTGCTTTGTTGTCATCTAGTTAATTTCCTGAAACCTAAGGCCCAGTTCTAATTGCTTGCATGTATGGAAACATGGTAATTTGTATTAATAACACAGTTGGAAGGTAGAATTATAGATTTGCAGTCACATTTTGCTGTGCTAAACTGGAAAAGAACATATAGTTTCCTTAAGCAAGCTATAAGGAAGCCAAGGATTTAGAATCCTTTCATGTGAAGGTCATTAAATAATGTATATGTAGTACCAAGTGACCCATGGATTTTGATGGAGATTAATGAAAAAAATTCTTGGAGTTAAATTTCTTGCTTTCTGAGATAGTAATTAATAATAGAAAAGCAGAATATTTAAGTATACTTCAAAGGTCCATGTTGTGTCAGTTATCATATTTTTAAAAAGATCCATAAGGGAAAAAAATAGAGGATGAGATAAAAATTTTATTTCCAAGTAAAATTATAAAATTTTTATATAATTTGATGCTTCTGCTCCTTCTGATGTTTAAAAGAATGAAAAATTGTTTTAAAATCAAGTTCTTCTCTAAAGGCCTCGTCTGACCCTTTGTTTTAAAGAACTGATAATATATAGGTGTCGTATATATAAAATCCAGAATCACAACTTAAACTTACATTAGGATCTTGGGGGAAGGAGTAGGGTGAAGAAAGACATAGTAGTGTTTGACTCTTGTCTGGCAACTGTGAAAGACTTCCATTTTATATAAATTGAATTTTCTGAGGAAGCAACAATTATACTAATTTAGCAGAAGGGAGTTTATTCCAACTATTGCTTTATAGTTTCCTCTTTAAAGCACATACCTACATCTGTCTGAAAAATTGCCATGCGATATATATGACTTATTTGCCCCTGTATAGATTATGATAAATAGCTTTCTAATTTCCTGTGTTTGTTTAGTAGGAGTGAAATTAATAGAAAATGTATGCTTCTTTCCAAATGATATAATACACACACCCTTATGGGGGAGGGGTGGTAGGCATAATGAATGTTGGTAAGGCTAGTCAAAGTCACTGAGAGCCTGACTTCTCTGTGTGTGTGTGTGTGTGTGTGTGTGTGTGTGTGTGAGAGAGAGAGAGAGAGAGAGAGAGAGAGAGAGAGAGAGAGAGAGAG
>JAJPUD010003085.1:235232-259958 GCA_023553655.1 Myrmecobius fasciatus | reverse complement strand
AGAGAGAGAGAGAGAGAGAGAGAGAGAGAGAGAGAGAGAGAGAGAGAAGGTGGAAAAGGTGGAAGTCGGTTGATCACATTAAATGGAACTTTTTCTTTTATGGGCATGAATGAATTTGACTAGAATAGTGATTCCCAATCTTTGATGATACCTTATGGAATGATTTTTTACTTTTGTATTTATATATAGTGCTTTTGTTCTCTAATTTTATCCTTTAAAAACTTCTTATAAAGAAGTGGATAAATCTGTTCTCTCTGTTTCTTAAATGCAAAATTTCCCCCAGATTCTGAGTCACCATCTTTTCTTTTTTTTTAATTAAAGCTTTTTATTTACAGAACATATGAGTGATTTTTCTACATTGACCTTTGCAAAAATTTTTTTTGTTCCAAATTTTTCCTCTCACCTAGATGACAGGTAGTATAATACATGTTAAATGTTAAATTATATGATAAATCCAATATATGTATATATATATATATATCTATTACTGCACAAGAAAAATCGGAACTAGAAAAAAAAACCTAAGAAGGAAAACAAAATGTAAGCAAATATTCACAGAAAGTGTTAAAATGCTATGTTGTGGTCTACACTCAGTTCCCACAGGTCTCTCTCTGGATGTATATGACTTTCTTCATCACTGAACAATAGGAACTGGTTTGAACCACATCATTACTGAAGAGAACCATGTCCATCAGAATTGATCATCATCTAGTCTTGTTGCCATATATAATGATCTCCTTGTTCTGCTCATTTGGCTCAGCATCAGTTCATGCAAGTCTCTCCAGGCCTCTCTGAAATCCTCCTGTTGGTAGTTTCTTACAGAACAATAATATTCCATGACATTCATATACCATAATTTATTCAGCCATTCTCCAATTGATGGGCATCCATTCAGCTACTATAAAAAGGCTGCCACAAACATTTTTGCACAAGTTCACCATCTTTTCTTTTCACCATTGGAATGGTCCTGGGAATGGATTAGCTATGGCCATTGGGGTGAAGGAGAGTGAAAAGTTAAGGATAACACGGAAGTTGTCAACCTGGGCTATGCTTATGTTAAGAGATGGCTCCCTTGGCGTAAACTAAGGAAGTTGGGAGGTGGGATAGGTTTTGGATGGAAAACTGAGTTCTGTTTTGGATAAGGTGGATCTCAGATATGTGGGTCCAGTGTGTGACAGGAGGTGAGCACAAGATGCTGGTTCTGGACCCAAGGGCAGAGGGATGGCGTTTTAGCTCATGGGAGCTCATGAGATCCTTGGCGATCTCCACTTCTTTCTCTCATTCAGTCTTTATCTCCTGACTTATTTCTTGCTACCTACAGACATGCCTAGGACTTTCTTCTCTTTCAGAAAAACTTATTTAAGCTCATCTCCTCAAGCTTCCATCCTCTGTTTCCCCCACCTTTCCCAGCCCCAGATTTAAAAACTCTAGCGCATGCCCTATATTTATTTTTTATTAACTTGGACCCCGTCCTGACTCTTTCAGCAGCTCCAGTTGCCATGTCTTTCATGCACTTCCATCACAGGAGGTCATGACTAAGTCTCAGAACTTGGCCACTCGCCTCCTCCTAGCAGGACCTCTTCCCACAACGTCTCCAGCATTTAGGGGGTGGGAGCTCGGGGCAGCAGCTTGCAGTGTCCGAGGAGGTCAGAGGGGAAGGAGAGAGACTGCCCTAGGGCAGAGAGCTGCTTGGGCATAGGTGGGCCTGCTGTGGAGCCAGTTGTGGGTATGGAGTAGGATTTGGAGGAAGGGAGTGAGAGAAATAATAGGGAGTAAATCAACCTAATTAAATACAAGTTTAGTGATTAAGTCTGTCAACCTCAGATGGAAAGCTTTAATGAAAACTAAAATCCAAATAAATAGTTTTGTTTTTTAAATGAGTCTTTTCTTCTAAGTGAAACAGCTGTGTGCTGCATTTCACAGAGTATCAGCAATGGAAATATTTACTTGACGTGGATGTTGGACTCGGTTTTCATTTCAGCCTCTGAATACACAGATGTCTTCTTGCTTTCCAGCCCTCACATTTATGTAAAATGTTTGACCGCAAAAAAAATAAAATCCTTTGCAGATGACTCATCTTATTACCCTGGGCATCAGCCTCCAGAGCCAGTCTTCAATTGAAGCAGGACTCCATAGTCATTTAAAGATGGTTTTTGGTGGCCAAAAGCTTCCCAGTCATGAACTCCTGGCATCTGAGAATGACTTCAGTTAGAGCTTCTATTCCAAGGTGCAATATGGAGTTGTTTACCCTAAAGAAAATGCACTGGGTATCGTTTTTGGCTTCTGAAATAGTCTCAGGGAAAGTAGCATTTGTTCACTGGACTGGAGGCAGGCGACAGGGTTTCTTTGGACACAGTACTTTCACTCTTGCTGCAATAGTTTCCCCTTGGATGGGGCTAAATACAAAGCTGTACCTGAGATTGTGTGACCATATTCAATAGAAAGGCCTTAGAATGAGGATCATACTATTAGTACTTCAGCAAAATATTCCCCAAAATGATAATTGATTGCAACTCTTTTTAACATTTTTTCTTTTTACTTTTAAGCTGCAAATTTTCTCTTCCTCCAAAGTCTTCCCACACCCACTGAGAAGGCAAGCAATGTGATATCAATTATGCATGTGAAATCATGTAAAACATATTTCCATATTAGCCATATTTCAGAAAGAGAAAGAAAAAGAGAGAGTGAAGAAATTATACTTCTTTGTGCAGAGTTCAGCAGTTCTTTCTTTGGAGATAGGTAGCATTTTTTTCTTTTTTCTCAATTGCTGAGGCAATTGGGGTTAAGTGACTTGCCCAGGGTCACACAGCTAGGAAGTGTTACGTGTCTGAGATTAGATTTGAACTCAGGTCCTCCTGACTTCAGAGCTGGTGCTCTATGCACTGCGCCACCTAGCTGCCCCTAGGTAGCATTTTTTTCATTGGTTGTCTTGCATCAAAGTAATCAAATCCTTTACAATTGATCATTATTACAACGTTATTGTTACTGCACACAATGCTCTCCCAGGGATCTCACTTCACTTTACATCACTCCATATAGGTCTTGTCATGCTTTTAGGAAACCATTCTCTTTGTCACTTCCCATAGCACAGTAGGATTCCGTCCCAGTCATGTCACAACTCGTTCAGCCTTTTTGCAGCTGATGGGCATCCCCTCTTTTCAATTCTTTGCTATTACAAAAAGAGCTGATATAAATATGTTTATACATATAGGTCTTTTTTTTGAGGGAGGTGAACTCATCACATTCACAGTTATGATTACTGTGTATTTTCCTACATATCATCATCATCTTCTCTTCCTATTTTTCTGTTGAGTAAGTTACATTTCTATATACAACTGATTGTGTATGTATTTACTTCACTCTTTGGACCAATTCTTATGATAAGGTTCAAGTTTTGCCCCTATCCCTCCCTTCCATTTCCCCCACCATTATAAAAGCTTTTCCTTTCACCATTTTTTTTTTTTTTAATGTGAGAAAGCGTTCCTCATTCTACTTCTCTTCCCCCTTCATCCAGTGAATTCCTATTTCTTACTTTTTTGGATCATTACAACATAATTGATTTACGTCCATGGCCTCTGTCATTGCAAACGCTTAACTCCCCTTATACTGATAAAGTTCTTAGAAGTTACATGTATCATTTTCCTTTATAATAGTTTTTATTGAGTTCTTTATGATTATCTTTCACATTGCCCCTCCCCCCCTTTTTAAAGCTTCTCTTGAGTTTTTGAGGTTGAATGTCAAATGATCTATTTCAGCTTTGGTCTTTTTATCAGGAATGCTTGAAAGTTCTCACTTTCATTTAATATTCATTTTTTCTTTTATACTGAGGATCATACTGAGTGTAGGTTATTCTGCTCCTTTAATGTGGAAGTCAGTAAATCTCGTGTGATTTTTGACTGTAGCTTTATAATGTTGGAATTATTTCTTTATGGGTACTTGAAGTATTTTCTCTTTGATCTCTAGAATTTGACCATAATATTCTTATGTAGTTTTCATTTTGGGATCTCTTTCAGGTGTTTGGATTCTTTCATTTTCTATATTGCCCTTTGGATCTAAGATGTTGTGGTAGTTTTTCTTGATTAATTTCTTGAATACACTGTCTAGGCACTTTCTTTGATGATGGATTTTAGTATAATTATTTTCTTAAATTTTATTTTCCTCAGTTACATGTAGACATACATAACTTTTGCTTATACATGTACATTCATTAAAAAATATTTTCTTATGAATCATGGTGGAAGAGAAATATCAAATCAAAAGAGGAAAACCACAAAAGGAAAAAAAAATGAACATATAGCATGTGTTGATTTACACTGTCTCCATAGATCTCTCTTTGGATGCAGATAGTGTCTTTCATAACTGATCATTGCACAGTCTTGCTGTGGCTATGTACAGTATATTCCTAGTTCTGCTTGTTTTGCTCAGCATCAGGCCTTTCTGAAATGAGCTTGTTCATCATTTTTCATAGAATGATATTCCATTTCTTTTTTTTTAATTAAAGCTTTTTATTTGCATAACATATGTATGGGTAGTTTCTCAACATTGATCCTTACAAAGCTTTCTGTTACAAATTTTCCCCCCTAGTCCCCTCCTCTCCCCTAGATGGCAGGAAGTCCACTACATGTTAATTATATAAAAATATTTGACAAGTCAAATATATGTATACATATTTCCATACTTATCTTGCTGTGCAAGAACAGATATTCCATTTCTTTCATATACTATAACTTATTCAGCCATTCCCCAACTGATGGGCATCCCATCCACTTAGTTTCACAAAAAGGGTTGCCACAAACATTCTTGCACATGTGGGTCCTTTTTCCTTTCTCTTGATCTCTTTGGGATACAGACCTAGTAGAAACATTGCTGGATCAAAGGGTGTGCCCAGTTTTATTAAAGCTCTTTGCACATAGTACCAGATTGCTCTCCAGAATGGTTAGATCACTCCACCAACTATGTATCAGTGCCCCCGTTTTCCACCATCCCCACCAATTTTCATTATTATCTTTTCCTGTCATTTTAGCCAGTCTTTCAGCATAATTTTCAAATTCTCTCTCCTTGCTCTGCTTTCTGAGTTCCTTCCCTCTCTCCCCACCCCACCCCTGCCCTTGTACCCTTGTGCCCTTTTGACTCTTATTTCCTGGAGGCATTAGTTTCCCATGATAAATCAGATAAATCTCTCCCCTCCCACCCATGTCCAGAGAATTGTGAATCCTTATTTATTCCACTTTGGAAACATCTGATAAGTGTGCACAGAGCACACCCTTCCTGCTCAGATACTGCCACCCCTTTGTCACCTCAGCTCTCAGTCCAGTCCCTCAGCTAAAGGTGACCTGTTTGGCTTCTTGTGGCCCTGTATTCTTACCCCTTTCCAGCCTTCACCCCTGGCTGCACCCTCCATCAGGGCAGGGACTTTGCTTTTCTTTGTATATAGAGAATTGTCTCATTTATAAGAATTCAAGCCATTCTCCAATCGATAAATGGTCAAAGGATGTGAACAATTTTCAGATGATGAAATTAAAACTATTTATAATCATATGAAAAGGTGCTCCAAATCACTATTGATCAGAGAAATGCAAATTAAGACAACTCTGAGGTACCACTACACACACCTGTCAGATTGGCTAAAATGACAGGAAAAGATAATAATGAATGTTGGAGGGGATGTGGGAAAACTGGGACACTAATACATCGTTGGTGGAACTGTGAACAGATCCAACCATTCTGGAGAGTAATTTGGAGCTATGCTCAAAAAGTTGTCAAACTGTGCATACCCTTTGACCCAGCAGTGTTTCTACTGGGCCTATAGCCCAAAGAGATCTTAGAGGAGGGAAAGGGACCCACCTGTGCAAGAATGTTTGTGGCAGCCCTTTTTGTAGTGGCTAGAAACTGGAAACTGAATGGATGCCCATCAATTGGAGAATGGCTGAATAAATTATGGTATATGAATGTCATGGAATATTATTGTTCTGTAAGAAATGACCAGCAGGACGATTTCAGAGAGGCCTGGAGAGACTTGCATGAACTGATGCTGAGTGAAATGAGCAGAACCAGGAGATCATTGCACACGGCAACAAGACTATAGGATGATCAATTGTTCAATGAAGAAAGCTATATACACCCAGAGAGAGGTATATGAGATGTGGTCTACCACACATTTTCATGCTCTCTATTGATGTTTGCTTGCATTGTTTCCCTTCTCAGATTTTTTTTTCTTGAAGTGATTTTTCTTGCACAGCAAGATAACTGTACAAATATGTATGCACATATTTGATTTGTCAAGTATTTTAACATAATTAACATGTAGTAGACTTCCTGCCACCTAGGGGAGGGATGGAGACTGGGGGGGGGGAATTTTGTAATGGAAAGCTTTGCAAGGGTCAGTGTTGAAAAATTACCCATATGTATGTTTTGCAAATAAAAAGCTTTAATAAAAACAAACAAAAAACAAAGAAAGGATCTTTTTAGGGAAAAGAGCTTTCTCCTTGTGTACAAACTCTCATTAGGTAGTACCTGGGGGCCAGAACGACACCCCAGATTTCCAGTCTACAGCTGTCTCTTCAGGAATTTGGGGGGGTTGTCACATGGAAGTAAGAACTTACTGACTCAGACTAGGCTTGGGCATAACAGATTGCCGAGTTTGTTGTGAGAATTTCTACAATTAAATGCCATCTGGGTCTACAATGTGTTGTCTGTCACATGAAGCTTTCTCTGTCTGAGGCCTTAAAGTGATGCTCCTGATCAAGTATATATGAGCCCTGAGGCCCCTCCACCTTAGATTTGTGTTTCTGTGAACATTCAATGAACCATGTTCTGATGATTCTTATTCTCAGTTCAGTTCTTCTGATTCCCAGTTACCAGTATCTTGCAGACTGTTTCTGTGCTGAGTTTTAGAACATCATCTTTCATCATTTCACCTTAATCACTAAAGAAACAGGAATTCTTATGCCATTCCTTTGCACAAAAATCTCAAATCTGCTGCCCAGTAGAGAAAAGGGAAGATCCTTGGCTCAGCATCCATCTATGCACAATTTATATTTCATCCATTGATAAACACTACTGCTACTTCTACTCTGGGTGGATTGTTTTCCTTGTTGGCCCTTCCCAAGTGGTATGCTTTTCTATCTCATTTCTTGTTTTTGCAGGTTATTTTTAATTAAATACTTCCTGCTACCTATAGGATCAATTTGGTTTTTAAAGCCCTTCATAACTTAGACCCTTCTTCCCTTTCCAATCTTCATACATCTCCATCCTTTTTGTTTCTACAGGCTTTTGATCACCCTTTCTTGCAGAAGTAACCCCATTTCCCTACTCAACATTTTCACTTGATGTACTTTACATATATAATAATCTCCTTGCTCATCCTTATCTCCTGATTTTTTCCTGGGTTCCTTCAGGTGGCAGGTTAAATTTCATATTCTACGAGAAAACCTCAATACTAATGCCTCTACTAAAAAATTACCTCCCATTTATTTTTTGTTTAACTTGTATATCAGCATAGTTCTTTGCATGTTTGCATTTCCAAGCACTGGTTACCTGAAAAGGTAGAAAGAATCTTTGCTTTGGGTGATGATCATGGGAAGACTGGAAAGAAGGGAAATTTGATGAAGGAAAAAGGAGTTAGAGAAGACTTCCGAGTGTTATATCTATAGCAGATAACGCATCAAGGAAGTTTAGAGGGCATCCTCAGTCAGGGTGATGGTAATGAATTGTTTCATGCTTTGAATTTGAGGTGCTTGTGAAGACAGATTTTGGAATTTTCCACTTAAGAGATAATTGAGACCAGGAGACTGGATGATTTTTTTCCCTCCTGCCTTTAGGGAAGGATAAATCCAATGGAACACATCATGGCAAGCTAAGATTTCTTCATACTTGGCCTTCCCTTTCTCTCTAGTTGATTCTGACTTAAAGCAAAGCTGAGACTGCTTCGTTTTCTGAAAAACTGTTTTAGCAAACTCTGAATTTCAACAGAAGTTAATCCTCCATGAATGTATGAGGCTGAATGAAGATATTGAAGCAATCTGAAAACCAGCTTGTTCCTGCATAGTCCTATCATGCAATGCTATTTCCCTTTTTGTATTAAAGCCTACTTTTAGGGAAAAGGGACTCTGGGGGATCTGGATGACTTTGAACAAATCCCTTCACCTAAGTAGTTCTGTTTTCTAATTAAGTTAAGAGCATTTGTTCTGATTCTTCCATTTCTAAATTTGTGATTTTTTAGCCTCTCAAACCTCTTTTCATGGGTAGCTTCTTTCTTTATAATCTCTGCTTTCCCCAGCATTTTACCATCTTCCCTGGAGGAGTGTAGCTCATGTAGCTCCTGGGCTGTTCTCCCTATTGTGATCCTTGGAGATGATCCCAGTTACTTTACCACACCTCCTTCCTCTACTACTTCTGCCAACTTCCTGACCTTTGTGAATTGCCTTGTGTCCAGAAGCCTTTTTGCCACCATCTCATATTGGGCTCCTTCCTGCTGCTTTTTTTGCTTCCTTTCCTCTTTCCCCTTACTGTCCAAACCTTCAAGAAACTAACTGGCAAAAGTTTTCCTCTGCTTTTTGGAGCAACTCAGCTGGAACCTCAACCTCTTACCTCTTCTATTTCTTTTGAAGGTTCCTTTCCTCTATAATTTGGGAAATCTTCCTTTTAAGGTTCTCAAGTCTTTTAAGAACCTAAAGAAAATGTTTTAGAAATAAGAACTACTGAAACTTACAATTGGTAGTGTTTCTACCAACCTACCAGTAGAATTAAGAGATGTTGCTTATCAACAAAATCATTTTATTTTGGGACATTTATATGACTATACTCAGTGACACTTTTATAGTATGCTTTTCTGGAGGTATCATTAATGTTTTTGTCATTATCTTCCTACTGCTTCCTTATGTCTCTGTGGACCCTACTCTTAGGGGAGATGGGAGTAATTGATTGTACTGATATCTCCTCAGGCTATGTAAGAACTTACAAGTCTTCATGGCAGACTTGGGGAATAAGGAGATCCATAGTGAGCTCATTATGTGATTAACCAACCAGGGAAATGGGGTTGCTGTCAAGAGGTGGGCTTGAGGCTCACATTATACTTGCTAATTCTCTGATGCTTGGGTATGTTCTAATTCAAATAGGGAATGGCTGCCTAAAATCAGTGAGTTTTTAAACTCATATAGGACATAGGACTTGTGGTGGTAGAGATCCTGTGTCTGGAGAGTAAATATCAACTATCTAAGAACACTTTCTTGAGGAATGACTTACCACCCCTAAAACCAAGGCTTTTCCCAGCATACCACACTGCCTTCTTGTTAGACTGTATAATGAAATAGGAACATATTATGTAAATATTAACCTTATTACATCAGAAATAAACTTTTTCTTAAAAGTTCTAAACCTGTAACTGTGGTTAGGAAATGTTAATGGGGGGGCCCTCCTTAATCTGGTATATGATAATCTAGAATATATATAATCTGATATATTCTGGTCTCTCTCTAACCTGGTCAGGGCTGGCTGGCCTAAAGGAGCTAGCGAAAATCTTCCTTTATGGCTTTCTTTTATTTCCAGAGAAGTTTATTAAGTCTTGTTTAGCAAATTAACTATGGATTGGGATCGTATTGTGGATCTTGTGGTTTTAATCCCCATGTATAGTGAATGACAGAAGATATTTAATTGTCAGGTCTCTCTTTTAGTTCTTGGAATCCTTTCACTCTATATACCAAGCAATGTGATCCAGATTTTTTAGGTGATTGGAAAGTTTGATTTTCACACTGTCTTGCTCTTTTGATTATCATTCATCATAAATAATAAACCAAGCCAACCTTTTAAAATTTAAACTAATAATAACAGTAACTATTACATTAGGAAAATGTTTCAAGTGGGCACAGCAAGATCTCTTTGATGCCATTACTCACCCCGTGTTTCTGCTCTCTCTCTAGCTTTATCTCCAAGCCAGAATGAAGGCAGATTGGGCACGACTTGTTCGACCCACACTTCAATTTGCTTTCATTGCTTTATCTATCTACGTGGGGCTTTCTCGTGTTTCTGATTATAAACATCACTGGAGTGATGTGCTAACTGGACTCATCCAGGGAGCTGTGGTGGCAATACTTGTTGTAAGTATATAATAAAGCTTGGCCTAAAAGGTTAAAAATTGGATCTTCAAACCAGTGCAGCTTGCCTTATCTTATAGATGAGGAAAGTCAGGTTTCCCCCATTAAAAAATTTTTCAGTGCAGTTTTGCATTCAGTTAAAAAATAAAGCATCTATATGTAATGAACAAACATAGTTCCTGTTCTCATGGAATTTAGAATTTGGTAGAAGAGATATTGTATAAACATGAAACATCTAGGAAAAATTCTTAAACTGCTCTATTTTAACATTAGATTAGATAAGAAAAGTTTTGACAAAGGCTCTCTACCTAATAACTATCTATCTCCCCTGAAATTGAGACCAAACACAAAAGAGTAACTTTTGTATTTGATGGGTAGATTTCAATCTATAAATCATCTGAACTTAATTACGTTTTTTTTCCCCCTTCTTAAGTAAATTTAATTGGCAGCCCTTGAAGAATATGGTAAACATGGTTGCTATTGCCCACACTTCAGCGTACTTAGCTGAACACCAAAGGAAATTACAATAGAGAATCTGATATATAAAGTAACTAAGAATACAAAACAAAAAAAAAAAATCCCTCAAAACTTAAGTTGTCCCCACCTTCCCCCTTGTTTATTCTAGAGAAAATTTCAGTAAACTATTTCAATCTACTTCTTAGGTTGTATTTGTATCAGATTTCTTTGAGGAAAGAAACTGTCCATTTAAGCAAAGAAAAGAAGAGGACTCACACACAACTTTGCATGAAACACCAACAAATGGAAATCATTATGGAAGCAATCATCAAGCATAAGGAGCTACAACTGCCTGCTTTCTAAAGGAAAATGATAACAGCAGGAGGAAAAGATAATGGTCGTTTTCTTCCTGATGTAAAAAGCCTTTAAGGGACTGCTGCTGCTATACCTCTCAGATGCCCACTTTACCTGTGTATATAGTCACATTTAACACAATAATAGCTTTAAAATTCATTCAAAAGATTTCAAGCCTTTCACTAAAACACTACCCACCTGTACATTTTTTTTTATTAAAATAATGTGGTAATGCTTTTATGTACAAATGTGTATGTCATATACTTTGCTAGAATGATGCTTGTTTTAAATACAATACAAATTAAAATGTTTACGATGAAGATCATTTTGAAATGAGTTGTCCATTTGTTTATAGAAAATTCAAAGAGCTTGAATGAAGATGATTCTACAGGTAAAGGCTTGCAGCAAACACGATATCTCTCTTGATTTTGGTGATTCCTATAATAAAGAAAAACAGACATGAACACTAAGCTAGTAGGAACACAATGCCAGAATTGAATACTTAAAGTGAGTAAGAAATTTAACATACTTCCCTAGCCTTGGGAATCCCTAGCCTAATTATTCAACCTTTTTAGTGTTAGTGCTAGAAACTTTTTGACTGGCACATAATGAATATATGATGAAAAATAAATTCCCATCCTCTTGTTGCAGGAATCATTTGCAAATGTGAATCAAATGTGGAATTAGTGGAATTAAAACAAATTGTTTAAATAAGCACCAATTTCATGGCTCTAAACACAAAGACCACTGACATTAATTTGGCCTTTATGAGGGCCAACTTAATCCATTTAATCTACTTATCCTGATAAAAAGTACAAGAATGCAAATATCAAAGCAAAAAAAGCCCCCTAAAAACCCAAGATATGATAACACATTGATTAATGCCCCCTTTAAAAAAAATTCCCAATACATTTCAACATTCATTTTTGTAAAACTTTTGAGTTGCAAATTTTTCTCTCTCCCTTTCCCCTTGTCCACAAGACAGTAAGCAGTTCTAATTATTAGGAAAAATTCCATTTTTTATGGATGTCACAACCTTCTGCGAATTTATTCTCCAGCTCAGTGTTTCCAATAGCTTTTGCAGCTTGACACATCTGCCGAAGTAATTCTTCCAGACGCCTCATACAACGAATTATGCTGCCTGGTCAAAAAGAAGAACAATAGCTAAAACCTGGGAAAATTTCTGTGCCGGATATGACATGATATGACACATGAAAACATTTGTATTGAATTTTACAGCCCAACAATGAATTTGAATTTATAAAGCATTTTTCCCTAGAAGAGTTAGGAGCTTGCTAAAAGTTTACCCTAACAAGGTTTTTTGGGTCTTGGCTTGAAACCTGGCTCTGTTATTTGCTATATGACAGTTATACACCTAAATGAGGAGGAATGAAAACCAGTTTTCCTGACTCCAAAACCAGTTGACTCTTTTTCATTGTAGCACACAAAAGGCAGAATCAAGATAAGTCTCTCTTTTTTTTCCTGAGGCAATTGGAGTTGAGTGAGTTGCCCAGGATCACACAGCTAGGAAGTGTTAAGCGTCTGAGACCACATTTGAATTCCTGTTCCTGACAGGGCTGGTGCTACATCCACTATGCCACCTAGCTGCCCCAAACAAGACAATTCTCAAGTTCTCTACCAGCTCTAAATCCTTTAGCATTACAACCCCCATCGTGCAGGGCAAGAACTGATATATCAAAGCTAAGTGTGTTCTGTCCCATCCTTCAGTGCTCCTATCCAATATCTCCACCTGCATCACTACTGAAATTCTGGAGATACTAAAGATCTTATGCCAGGGAGTGCAAAATATCATACCAAGTGCTAGGTGTCTCAGTCCCAGATAACAGAATTCTAATGCCTTAAGGTACTATGTAAATTATTATTTTCAACATTATTTTTATTATGCAACCTGTGACATAATACCACAAAGCTAGGTCAAATGACTACAAAACGCTTTGTTATTATCTGCTACTGCCCCTCCAGCTGGCATCACAGTACACAAAGTGCTGGGCCTGGAGTCAGGATTTTGAACACATTCCTGTGTTCAAATATGGCCTCAAACACTTACTAGGTGTGTAACCTTGGGCAAGTCATTTAACTGTTTGCCTTGGTTTCCTTATCTGTAAAATGAGCTGGAGAAGGAAATGGCAAATCAATCCAGTAGTTTTGCCAAGAAAATCCCAAATGGAGTTACAAAGAGTCAGACATGACTGAAATGACTGGACAACAAAACTTACACAGTTTTCTACAGTAAAGATTTTACCTTACTCTCATTTCTGACAAATGTGAAAGAAAATCCTCAATCATAACATATGCTAAGGCCATGAACACCAGAGGGAGAACAGATGGGACCGGGAAGATCTGGGAGTAGTGGTAAGTTTCTTTGAGCTATTAGTAAAATGAATGAGGTTATTTAATTTACATTCCTAAATTGAAAATGCTCCATTAATTTCTTAAAAATAATTTAATTACTATTATACAAAAGCTTCTATTTCAAAGGATTTTGATAATGCAAATTCTTTCTCTTCATAGCAATGGGCTATGAAAAAATGTTTTAATAATTGTGGCAAGAACTGATTAAATTATTTCTTGTAGCAACTCAGAGCCCATATAAAAACTAGGAAGGGCCCTTATCTCCCAAATACTTAAGTTTAACCCATTTATAATTGGGGAACATACCCAATCCCATAATATTTTACTACTACGACCAACAGAACATCATCTAAGAAAAAAAACAAAAACAAAACAAACAAAAAAAAAACCCCAGCATTTTTTTTTTTTTGCTTTTTGCTGAGGCAATTGGGGTTAAGTGACTTGCCCAGGGTCACACAGCTAGGGCATGTTAGTGTCTGAGACCAGATTTGAACTCAGGTCTTCCTGACTTCAGGGCTGGTGCTCTAACCACTGCGCCACCTAGCTGCCCCTAACCCCCAGCATTTGTAAGACAAATCACAGTTAAAATCATATGGAATGAATTATTAAAATAAAACTTGACCTAAAATAACTGAACTAAGCAAATCTTCAGAGCATAGCCACGTGGCATTCTGGCAAAGCCTGAACTCAAATTTGGAAAGCCCAATTTTGTAACACAGTCTCAGATTACTCAGAATAATTAGGAAAATGAAAGCCATGAGGTACCCAGAGAGCTCACATGTGGGCTCATACTGTTTATGGTTGCTGTGGACAGATTTTGTCATAAATTATTTTGTACATGCATAAATATTAAAGTATCTGCAGAGAAAGATGCTGGGGAGGAATAAATGAGGAGGAGGGAGAAAAGAGAGGGTGTCAGAAGAAAAAGGGAAGGAGAAAATTTGTCTAGTGAAAATTTTTTTTGAACAAGATTTTCATTCCTAGTCCTTATAGCTTTTGGGGTTGATAGCTAAAACACAAAGCCTCCCCTTCAAAGATCTGAAATCCTTTTTTTCTTCCCCCATAAATGAAGACTTACCTCTACAAATGCAAGGACCGACTAACATTAAATACATTAATGGCTGGCCAGAATTAGAATTATACATCCCAAATGATTTGCTGTGCAAGTGCTGTAACAAATCCTGAGATCACATTTACAAATGAGTAAGAGAATATGATTCACATGTAAAATTTTTTCTCCCACACCATTTTCAGGTTATTTTGGTACCTCTAGATCCAATATTGCCTTTAATAGAAACCACCTGGAAAGGGTAAATTCTCTCTAAGGTAAGAAAGGAAACTTAAAAACTGAATGATGGTGTGGAGTTTTACATTAACCTCTAATTTCACCATTTCCCAAGCAAATACTTCAATGTGTACTCATATTTGGATCCAGAAAAAGTATTAAATGTTAATAGGAATGACTGTTCCTATTTGGAGCTTGGTGCTCCAAAATACTATCAATAGCAAAAAAATTTCTTAAAGAATAGCATTTACTTTAAAAAGATCTAAAAATATGGATGTCCACTGTAAAATCATATTTTCAAATGTAAAATGTCAATATAGTCCAATACAGATCCAGTTGAACAAGAAATATTTCTGTTAGGGAAAGATTATGGCTAAGATTAATGCTGTCCTCAATTCTGACATACCACTACACACCTGTCAGATTGGCTAAGATGACAGGAAAAGATAATGAGGAATGTTGGAGGGGATGTGGGAAAACTGGGACACTGATACATTATTGGTGGAACTGTGAACAGATCCAACCATTCTGGAGAGCAATTTGGAGCTACGCTCAAAAAGTTATCAAACTGTGCATACCCTTTGACCCAGCAGTGTTTCTACTGGGCTTATATCCCAAAGAGATCTTAAAGGAAGGAAAGGGACCCACGTGTACAATAATGTTTGTGGCAGCCCTTTCTGTAGTGGCTAGAAACTGGAAACTGAATGGATGCCCATCAATTGGAGAATGGCTGAAGAAATTATGGTATATGAATGTTATGGAATATTATTGTTCTGTAAGAACTGACCAGCAGGGTGATTTTAGAGAGGTGCGGAGAGACTTGCATGAACTGATGCTGAGTGAAATGAGCAGAACCACGAGATCATTATACACGGCAACAACAATACTACATGATGATCAATTCTGATGAACATGGCTCTCTTCAACAATGATGTGATTCAAACCAGTTCCTATTATTCAGCGATGAAGAAAGTCATATACATCCAGAGAGAGGCCTGTGGGAACTGAGTGTGGACCACAACAGAATTTTAACGCTTTCTGTTCTGTGAATATTTGCTTGCATTTTGTTTTCCTTCTTAGGATTTTTTTTCCCCTCTTTCTAGACTGATTTTTCTTGTGCAGTAAGATAACTGTATACAATATTGGATTTGTCATATAATTTAACATATTTAACATGTATTAGTTTACCTGTCATCTAGGGGTGGAGGTGGGGGGAAGGAGGAGAAAAATTAGGAACAAAATTTTTTTTTTTGCAAAGGTAAATGAAAAATCACTCATATGTTCTGTAAATAAAAAGCTTTAATTAATTAAAAAAGATTAATAGTGTCCTCTAAATCTTAAGGCAATAAGAAATTATAACAATCTGGTCAGTGAGGTCTGTAGGCCAGATACTCCCATCCACAAGAAGTTGCCAGGCAGGCATAGGATCAGAGCCTAGGAGAAAGGGCTCCGTGTTCAAAGTGAAGCCAAATGTGCTTTGTGAGAAGTGGCACACAGAACCCTGGGTCATCTTTTATTTTCTTTTTTCAGGAAAAGAAATTCCTGCTTAACAGCCAAAGGAACAAATGGTGCCTAGATTTTTAAACCACCCTGGGAGGCATAAGCACAGTAAAAGAAAGCCTCTAAAATAGGATGTTTTTCTAAAGAGTGCCCCAGGTAACATTGTCTACTAAAATTTTGTTTAAAAAAAAAAAAGAACATTTTGCTCAGCTCACAATGGAGAACAAAACAGATGCTCAATTATGACCCCAATGCAAACCTCTCCCAAAAAAGGCCTTGGTCTCCAGCAGCATCCTAACAAACAATTCTACTTAAATTTATTGTTATGAAATTAAAGCTATTTCACCATCCCTACAATAAAATTTAAAATTCCCTCAACCAATTCTAAAGCATATATTTGATATGTAGTTCTCTCTGAAAGCAATTCTAAAACACATGAACACATGAAGTCATGAACTGATCCAACTATTCCGGAGAGCAATTTGGAACTATACCAAACTGCATACCTTCTGACTGAGTAACATCAGTATTGGGTCTGTATCCCAAAGAGATCATGAAAAAGTGAAATGTTTATAACAGCCTTTTTTTGCAGTGGCAAGATGTTGGAATCTGAGAGGACATTCATCAATTATGGAGTAGCTGAACAAGTTGTGACATACGAATGCAATGGAATATTATTGTACAACAAGAAATGATTTCAGAAAAATACCAGAAAGACTTATATGAACTAATGCAAGGTAAAATATTGAACACAGCATCAGCAACACTGTGTGATGATCAACGATGAATGACAGCTATTCTCAAAAACACAATGATCCAAGACAACTACAAATGCTAATCTATAACCACATAAAGAACTGATGGACACTATAGATCAAAGCATATATATAAAATATATATATATTACTTTATTCCTTCTCATGATTTTTTCCTTTTCATCTGTTTCTTCTTTCACAATTGTGACCCATGAAGAAATTATGTTTTACATGATAGCATATATATAAACTATATCAAGCTGCCTACCATCTTTGTAAGAGGGAGAAAAATTTGGAACTGAAAACCTTGTAAAAATGAATATTAAAATTTTTCTTGACATTAACTAAATGGAAACATAAAACACTTAAAAAAAAACCTGAGGTACTTCTCTCTGAAAGCATTTCTAAATCACATGACCTTCATTAGCCCAAAGCAGGCTTAAATTAGCAAAATATTTTGAGGATTTTAAGTGCTAAATATTGAGACTGCTAAGGCTATTATTCACTTTTTAAAGATCCCAGTTTTTAAAAAAAATTTATATAAGGGAATAGTAATGATGAAAGGCCAATAATTAAGAATTTTCAATGTTGAAATTTTGTTTCCATAAAAATCAGACACTGTCTTATGTGCTAGGACTTCATTATTTGTTGTTATATAAAGATTTGTTCCCCCTATTAAAAATTATTTCATACTGAGCCTATAATCATTACAATTCTTTTTAAAAATATTATTTTATTTTTCCAAATGCATGTAAAGATAGTTTACAATATTCATTTTTGTAAAACTATGTTCCAAATTTTTCTCCCTCTCTCCTTTACCTCACCCCTCCCCAAAACATCAAGCAACCTGATGTAGGTTGAATATGTGCAATTCTTTTAAACATATTTCCGAATTTGTCATACTGTGCAAGAAAAATCAGACCAAAAGGAAAACCATAAGAAAAAAAAAATCAAGCAAACAACAAACAAAAAAGGTGAAAATACTATGCTTTAATTCACATTCAATCTCCATAGTTCTCTCTCTGGATGCAGATGGCGTTTTTCCATCCTAACTTTATTGCAATTGCTTTGAATCACTGCATTGTTAAAAGCATCACAAATGATCGTGACATAATCTTCTTGTTTACTGTGCACATTTTCTTTGTTCTGCTTACTTCACTCAGCATTAGTTCATATAAATCCTTCCAGACCTTTTTTGAAATCAGCTTGCTCATTATTTCTTACAGAGCAATAATATTCCAATACATTCATATATCATAATTTATTCAGTCATTTCCCAAGCGATGGGCATCCACTAAATTTCCAATAAATTAGAAAGAACTACTATAAAAAGAGCTGCTGCAAACATTTTTGCACATATGGGTTCTTCTTTTTTTACGATCTCTTTGGGATACATAAGACCCAGTTTGATAGCCCTTTGGGCATAGTTCCAAATTGCTCTTCAGAAGGGCTGGATCATTTCAGAACTCCACCAACAATGCACTAGTGTCCCAGTTTTCCCACATCCTCTCTGACATTTAACATTATCTTTTCCTGTCATCTTAGCCAATCTGAGAAGTGGTACTTCAGAGTTGTCTTAATTTGCATTTCTCTAATTAATAGTGAGAAATCATTACAATTCTAAGAATGGTGGGGAGAAAAAACAAAGGATAGCAAATACACAGCTTTTCATTACAATTCTAAGAATGGAGGAAAAAAAAACAAATAGCTTTTTAGCTGGTGACATTAAGAAAATGCTCAACTAGGAAAAATGTTTTAGTTTTTTTTCCTTCAAAACTTCCATTTAATCCTGAACTTAACCAACACATTAAAAAAAACATATCTTCATAAAGAAAACAGAATTGAAATAATGACTATATCTAGCATTTATATAGATAGCTCTTTAAGATCTGCAAAGTGCCATTCATTGTTGCTGGTGATGTGAACTGATTTAGCTATTTTGAAGAACATTTTAGAAGTATGCCCAAAGGGCTATAAAATTATTATAACTTTGATACAGCAATCCCTGTTTGAGTCTTTTATCCCAAAGAGATCATAAAAGAAGAAAAAGGACCCACATGTGCAAAAATGTTTGTAGCAGCACTTTTTGTAGTGTCAAAAAACTGGAAACTGAGTAGATGCCCATCAGTTGGGGAATGAATGAATAAATTATAGTACATGTGTATTTATGGAATATTATTGTTCTATATATGTGAACAGGCTAATTTGAAAAAGACCTGAAAAAATTTACATGAGCTGATGCTAAGTGAAACAAGCAGACCTAAGAAAACATTTCATACAGCAACAGCAAGATTATGTGATGACCAACTATGACAGGCTTGTTTCTTTCCAGTGATTCAGTGATCCAAGCCAATCCCAATAAACTCTGGATGAAAAACGTCATCTGCATCCAGAAAAAAAAAAAAAAGAAACTATGGAGACAATGTAAATCAATATATTCTATGTTCTCTTTTTTTCAAATAAAAATCAATCAATTAAAAAAAATTGGGAAAAAATGTTATTTCAATTGATTCCTGGAAGATAGGTGCTATTATTGTCCCAATTTCAAAGATAAAAGAAACCAAGGCATATAGTACATGAAACTGAATCACTGTCATGTACAATAAACTCATTGTTATTTTCAAAAATATCTTCTTTATGAGGAAAAAATACTTTAGGAAAAAAGAGGGAAAATTAAATATAATCACATGGATTTTCAATTTTCTGGTTAGAGAGAAAACTGAATGCTTAATTATGAGGAGTATTAAGGAGATGAAAAGAATAAAAGAATGGCACAAAGACAAGATAATATATTAGAAACAGGGCAGATTATGTAAATTTAGTTTATATAATCATAGCCTAAAATCTGCTTTACAAACAGAAAGTAAAAATACATAATTTAAATTGTTCAAATGATAGAAGTTAAATTTAAGTTGAAATAATCCTAAAGAAATGAAAAAAGAAGGCAGAATAACTTTCAGGAATGCTAGTGTGCTACTGAAAAGATCAACCCATACGTGGACTCTTGTACTTGGGCATCACCCCAGACTGTCTTTAGTTTTAAATAGCATAGAGTTAGTTCACATTTTATGACATGAAATTTCTACTCAGAACAAAACTGAATAAAATCCATAAAGTCAAGTTTACAGACTCCTTTGGTGTTCTGGTCAGGTGTCTAAGTAGGTATATCACACAAGATCAGAGCATTTTCTGAGTGAAAATGAACTCTGGGACTGGGCAGAGATAGGCTGCTGTTGATGTTATCATAATCATCAAAAACAACATCAACGGGGCAGCTAGGTGGCGCAGTGGTTAGAGCACCAGCCCTGAAGTCAGGAGGACCTGAGTTCAAATCTGATCTCAGACACTTAACATTCCCTAGCTGTGTGAACCTGGGCAAGTCACTTAACCCCAATTGCCTCAGCAAAAAGCAAAAAAAACACAAAAACAACAAAAAAAAAAAAAAACCCATCAACAATAAGAAACAAACAGTATCAACAATAGCAACAACAGTTTTTCTCTTGGAGATCTCAGAGCTTTAGTACTGTCATTTATCTCTATAATGTCCACACAAGAAAGTAAAAATGTTCTTTTATTCCTCCTAATAAAAATATGAAAATAAGGTCCATAAATTGTGTTTACATTGTGGGACAATAAATGGTCTTTAACAATGTTCATTGGAAAGGAAATATCTAACACTGAAAATGGACAGAGAGGACAATGACTGTGACAAAGTCGCCAGAAGGGCGTTTTAAAAACATGACATATGATATAAGCACTCTGACATTATTTCTTTAAGAAACTATGTGGATATGTGTATCAGATCCACTCCCAGAAATAAGCTCCACAACAACAAAAGACATTTAAATGGTGCTCTAAAGTTTATAAAGGATTTTACATACATGACCTCATTTGAGCATTATATTTTATAAAGTAGAAATTTTTGGTACCCTTTAGGAAGATATAATTTCCTTCTTTGTCTCTTTTAATTAAGTCTATCTTTGCTTTTACTTGGTCTGAGATCAGGATTGCTACCCCTGCTTTTTTTTGTTCACCTGAAGCATAATAGATAATGAAGCAATATCAATACTAAACATATATGCACCAAGTGGTATAGCATCGAAATTCCTAGAGGAAAAGTTCAGAGAGATGCAAGAAGAAATAGACAGCAAAACTATGATAGTGGGGGATCTCAACCTCCCTTTCTCAGAACTTGATAAATCAAACCACAAAATAAATAAGAAAGAAGTTAAGGAGGTAAACAAAATGTTAGAAAAGTTAGGTATGATAGATCTTCGGAGGAAATTAAATGGAGACAGAAAGGAGTTTACTTTTTTCTCAGCAGTCCATGGAACTTATACAAAAACTGACCATGTGTTAGGACACAAAAACCTCAAACTCAAATGTAGGAAGGCAGAAATAATAAATGTATTTTTTTCAGATCATGACGGAATAAAAATCACATGCAATATTAGGCCAGGAGAAAATAGACCAAAAAGCAATTGGAAACTAAATATTTTTATCCTAAAGAATGAATGGGTGAAACAGCAAATTAGAGACACAATTACTAATTTCATCCAAGAGAATGACAATAATGAGACAACATACCAAAATTTATGGGATACAACCAAAGCGGTAATAAGGGGAAATTTTATATCTCTACATGCTTATTTGCATAAAATAGAAAAAGAGAAAATCAATGAATTGGGCTTGCAACTAAAAAATCTAGAGAAAGAACAAATTAAAAACCCCCAATCAAATACCAAACTTGAAACCCTAAAAATAAAAGGTGAGTTTAATAAAATTGAAAGTAAAAAAACTATTGAATTAATAAATAAAACTAAAAATTGGTTTTATGAAAAAACCAACAAAATAGATAAACCTCTAGTTAATTTAATTAGAAAAAGGAAATAGGAATATCGAATTGTTAGTCTCAAAAATGAAAAGGGAGAACTTTCCACCAATGAAGAGGAAATTAGAGCAATAATCAGGAGTTATTTTGCCCAACTGTATGCCAATAAATTTGATAACCTAAGTGAAATGGAGGAATATCTACAAAAATATAGATTGCCCAGATTACCAGAAGAGGAAATAAATTACTTAAATAGTCCCATTTCAGAAGAAGAAATAGAACAAGTCATTAATCAACTCCCTAAGAAAAAATCCCCAGGACCAGAAGGATTTATATGTGAATTCCACAAACATTTAAAGAACAATTAACTCCAATATTATATAAACTATTCGAAAAAATAGGGAATGAAGGACTCCTACCAAACTCCTTTTATGATACAGACATGGTACTGATACCTAAACCAGGTAAAACAAAAACAGAGAAAGAAAATTATAGACCAATCTCCCTAATAAATATTGATGCAAAAATCTTAAATAAAATATTAGCAAAAAGATTACAGAAAATCATTCCAGGAATCATTCCCAGAATAATACACCATGACCAAGTAGGATTTATACCAGGAATGCAGGGATGGTTCAATATTAGGAAAACTATTAACATAACTGACTATATTAATAACCAAATTAACAAAAAACATATGATAATCTCAATAGATGCAGAAAAAGCATTTGATAAAATCCAACATCCATTCCTATTAAAAACATTAGAGAGCATAGGAATTAATGGACTTTTCCTTAAAATAGTCAGTAGCATCTATTTAAAACCATCAGCTAGCATCGTATGTAATGGTGATAAACTGGAACCATTCCCAATAAGATCAGGGGTGAAACAAGGTTGCCCACTATCACCATTACTATTCAATATTGTATTAGAAATGCTAGCCTTGGCAATAAGACAAGAAAAAGAGATTAAAGGAATTAGAGTAGGTCATGAGGAAACCAAACTATCGCTCTTTGCAGATGATATGATGGTCTACTTAGAGAACCCTAGAGAATCAACTAAAAAATTATTAGAATTAATCCACAACTTTAGCAAAGTTGCAGGATACAAAATAAATCCACATAAATCATGAGCATTTTGATACATCACCAACAAAATGCAACAGCAAGAGATACAAAGGGAAATTCCATTCAAAATAACTTTCGATAGTATAAAATATTTGGGAATATATCTGCCAAGGGAAAGTCAGGATCTATATGAGCAAAACTACAAAACACTCTCCACACAAATAAAGTCAGATGTAAACAATTGGAAAAACATCAAGTGCTCTTGGATAGGTCGAGCGAATATAATAAAGATGGCAATACTACCTAAACTAATCTATCTATTTAGTGCTATACCAATCAAACTCCCAAGAGATTATTTAACTGACCTAGAAAAAATAATAACAAAATTCATCTGGAAAAACAAAAGGTCAAGAATTTCAAGGGAATTAATGAAAAAAATGCAAATGAGGGTGGCCTAGGTGCACCAGATTTAAAACTATATTGTAAAGCAGTGGTCACCAAAACCATTTGGTACTGGATAAGAAATAGAGTAGTGGATCAGTGGAATAGGTTAGGTTCACAGGACAAAATACTCAATGACAATAGTAATCTAGTGTTTGATAAACCCAAAGACCCCAGTTTTTGGGATAAAAACTCACTATTTGACAAAAACTGCTGGGATAATTGGAAACTAGTATGGAAGAAATTAGGCATTGACCCACACCTAACACCATATACCAAGATAAGGTCAAAATGGATTCATGATCTAGGCATAAAGAATGATATTATAAACAAATTAGAACAATGTAGGATGGTTTACCTCTCAGACCTGTGGAGGGGGAAGGAATTTGTGACCAAAGAAGAACTAGAGGTCAACGTTAATCACAAAATAGATAAGTTTGACTATATCAAGTTAAAAAGTTTTTGTACAAACAAAATGAATGCAGACAAGATTAAAAGGGGAGCAGTAAACTGGGAAAATATTTTTACATCCAAAGGTTCTGATAAAGGACTCATTTCTAAAATATATAGAGAACTGACTCAAATATATAAGAATTCAAGCCATTCTCCAATGGATAAATGATCAAAAGATATGAACAGACAATTTTCAGACGAAGAAATTGAAACTATTTCCGGTCACATGAAAAGGTGCTCCAAGTCACTATTGATCAGAAAAATGCAAATTAAGACAACTCTGAGATACCACTACACACCTGTTAGATTGGCTAAAATGACAGGAAATGATAATGATAACTGTTGGAGGGGATGTGGGAAAACTGGGACACTGATACATTGTTGGTGGAACTGTGAACAGATCCAACCATTCTGGAGAGCAATTTGGAACTATGCTCAAAAAGTTATCAAACGGTGCATACCCTTTGACCCAACAGTGTTTCTACTGGGCCTATATCCCAAAGAGATTTTTAAGGAGGGAAAGGGACTCACATGTGCAAAAATGTTTGTGGCAGCCCTTTTTGTAGTGGCAAGAAACTGGAAATTGAAAGAATGCCTATCAATTGGAGAATGGCTGAATAAATTATGGTATATGAATGTTATGGAATATTATTGTTCTGTAAGAAATGACCAACAGGAGGATTTCAGAGAGGACTGGAGAGACTTGCATGAACTGATGCTGAGTGAAATCAGCAGAACCAGGAGAACATTATACACAGCAACAAGACTATACGATGATCAATTTTGATGGACATGGTTCTCTTCAACAATGATGTGATTCAAACCAGTTGTTCAGCGATGAAGATAGTCATATACATGCAGAGAGAGGCCTATGGGAACTGAGTGTGAACCACAACACAGCATTTTAATGCTTTCTGTGAATATTTCCATGCATTTTGTTTTCCTTCTTAGGTTGTTTTTTTTCTTCTCTTTCTAGAACTGATGTTTCTTGTGCAGTAAGATAACTGTATAGATATGTATACATGTATTGTATTTGTCATATAATTTATCCTATTTAGCATGTATTAGATTACCTGTCATCTAGGGGTGAGGGGTGGGGGGGAAGGAGGGGAAAAGCTTG